>JAOUQU010404718.1:0-22390 GCA_028566735.1 Ammoglanis amapaensis
TTGCATCATAACATGTTGTGTTATAAATGTGCAGCTAGATTTAAAGTTTCTGTTACAACTGAAAATTTATCGGTCGCACAAATAAGCAGCACCGCAGTTTTTTATGTTCGAAATTTTGGAAAAAAGTGCCGCTTATACTCGGGACAATACGGTATAAGTGGACAAAAGCGGGGTCTCTTCACTACAGTTGCTGCGAGGTCCTAAAAAGAATTCAATCAAATGCAGAAACTAAAAAAGCAAAACTAATAATAATAAGTGAGCAAAACTTAATAAACAGACCCTATAGGACTGAGCATAAACTGCACCCAGCTCACAACTCTCAGGGGTGTTTGTGAGACGTGTGCGGTACGCCCCATCTTGCCCAGCTGCTGTAAATTAGCATAAGATGAGGAAGACAAACTACCCCAATGGTAGGTCAGGTGGGCAAAATACTGATACAGCCAGATACCCTGGAACAGTCTATATCTCCGACAGACCCATTAAAATCTGTAAGCAAAATAAATTGATATGATTGATTTTGTTTCTAAATGCGACAAACAGTCAGAAATTTTGATCAGTTTCTGTTTACCGTGCCCGAAAAAAAGCAGTCCATTATTCAGTATATCACGACTAATGCAGAGCTTCTTTTTCTAATAAACCGACGTTGCAGTGGCCCACGATGCATCTGGTTAAAACGATGACACTAAATAATAAGCCTGTTTTCAATTTCACACTAACACGGATCTCCTTGAAATCAGTTTAACGTATAAACTAGAGATCATATAGTTTGCCAGACTTGCCAGGATCTTTGTGTTGGCAGTCGACGTTGTGGTACACACTAAACCATTACCTGGAGTCTGTCTGGAATCCAAAACGACATTTAATCACGAAATCGTTTAGAATTTGATTTGAATCCGGTGTCTAAATGGCACACCAGCAATAAATGTTCTGTGTGGATTTGGGAACACGATGCAGCGTGTTTGTGACGGTCCGACGTGGATAATAAGCTCACCAAAGCCGTAACGCTGGTGTGTAGCTGAAACATTCTGATAGAAACGATTTGGTCCCAGAACGCCTTTATTTATTATTACACGCATTCAGATGTGCAACACAACGGAATTCTTTCTTTGCGTATCACAACTTGTGTGGAAGTTAGGGGTCGGAGCTCTTTTACCTCTATTACCGGGTCGGTTATCGTACGCCGCCCCTGGAGCAGACGGGGTTAAGGGTCTCGTTCTAGGAACCAACAGTGGCTGTGTAGATTAGAACCCCCAACTTTCTGGTTCACACCAAAAAAGCTCTGTACAGGAGAATCAGGGCAGAAATGAATAAAGCATAAAGGCATAAAGTGAAAGAGAAACAAACCCATAAATCCTATAAACTCTGCTACTTGTATGGCTGGTTTCTGGACGATCAATAAGCACAAATAAGTAACAGTTCCTGAATCCTAAATCGAACATGATACTCCCGTTTAATGTCTCCCTAACTAACTGGCTTTTTGGATATTTAAAAAAGAAGATAACTGACATAAGATTATAATGCAGCTGATCACCGGTTTTACAGTAAACAATGAGCATGCTAATGTAAAGTGTGAATATGCCTCCATCGCATCGCTTTACATCTGTAAATGTGAACTTTTGTACATTCGAAAGCGCAAAATCATTTGTAAATCTGCATTCCTATATACGGCAGGCCTAAATGTTTGTATAGCAACATCCATGCGCCATATCTAATACCTCATTGTGTTTAAAGATGTATGTATGTAGTTGAAATAGATATGACAAACGCTACTAACTATGTAACATGAGAAATGACTAGCAATTGTAATTGTTGTTTTTAAAAATGATTAAATGTGGTATCGATATCGGAATGCATTCAGACCCGACATCTTCGAGCAGTGTTGGAAGAATGAGAGCTGCTTATGAATTGTTTACAATAAACTGTCTTCTTGATATTTCTGATTTTGTATTTGGAAGTAAAAGCCGCCTAATCTTTCGTGTGTCCTTTCATCCGTTGTTCTATAAATTATTTTAAATATTTTGGAGCAAAGAAACGAATCGTTTTGACTTCGCTGGTATTGTGACATCATAAGAAGTGAACCTCCCCCCCCCCGGTACCACCCAGCGTTACATTTTTTGAAGGCCGTTCCTGTATCTACGCGTGCACGTCACATCAGATGGATTTGAGAACTTTGAGTACAGCGAGGGAGCTGTATCCAGTCTACGTGGCAAGTCAAGAGCTGATCTGTAAGTACTTGTGTATGTGTGTGTGTGTGTGTGTTTCCAGCGGCGTTTTATCCAGTCAGTCGAGTCATTTTTAAGCTTGATAACAAGTACTGCGTGTTAATGTGTGCAACAAACGCGACTAAAACACGATTAGAACACGAACGAAAGCGTTTCAGGGTTACAACAGCTCGTCAACATAGAATAGTGGCGTCATTCGAAAACGGCAATGTAGAATATTCTGGAAATGGGTGAGAATTAAATAAGTAACGTGTCTTTATAAGTGAGAGCTGTTGTAACTTGTTTACCAGGTATAATGTGTCCAGTTTAAAACAATCAAAAGTGCATTTTATTTTAAAAAATGTGGTGTGCTTACTTTATTAATAGACTTGTAAAATTACATCTGGACAGAAGAATTTGCACGAGTACGAGAAGTGATTTACACAACACAAGCTAACGCTACGCATGTACAGAAGGTATGTGAGATACAAATGAGGTGTTTGGACATTTATCAAAAGGTTTATGATCGATTCTACACTCAGAGATTCTGCAAATATATTAGTAGATTTAAATGGATTAGTATATAAGAGCGTCATCATATTTATACGTTAATGGCAGTTTGATAGGTGCTGGTTTCGGCTCCGTTATGTTCCAGTTCGTGTTTTGGTTTGTCCTGTCGACACGATGCCGTCGTGTTACAGCTCTCATGGTTCGGTCCTTCCCCTTCTTGCCTTGTTCTCCTCGGCCTCCGGGTCACGACAGGTGCATTCATCGAGGTCGCACTCCACCCCGAACTGGATGACCTGTCCGCCAATCAGATTCGAACACACATTGAATGGTTGTCTTCGAGAGCAGCTTTTAATATCCAGGAAACAGGCATCATTCCACAAGGCTAATCCGGTCCTGACAGGGTGGAGACGCACCAACTCGTACATACCGCTCACCTCTCGGGCAATTCAGTGTCTCCGGTTCACCGGACTGCACGTGTTTGGACTGTGGGAGGAAGTACTGTACGAAGGTTTCGAATCTTGTGCATAAACTAAATGTATTATTATGATGATTGAACTCTTTCCTCCCTTCCCTAGGAACATATTTCCATGGGTGTTTAAAGGGAGGTCATCTAAAATCGTCCTTATGGGTACTTGGGAGTCGTCAAAACTCATCATTATGTGTACGGGTTGAGGGGGAACCATCAAATCTCATCTTTATGGAGTAAAGAGTTTAGTTAAAAGTTCACCTATTTCGTCATGAAAGATTAAAGATAATAAGTGTTATAAATAAATGTTATGAAACTAGAAATATCGTTGTACGTATCGGTTGTAGTCACACTTACAGCTCTGTTACGTTTCCACCTTTTAGTTGAATCATGCCAAAAATCCCTGAGCATAAAATCTACACTGATGGACCCCCCCCCCCCCCCCCCTCACGGTTTAGTTCTGATCCTAGAGACCGTTAGCCTAGTGTTTCTCGGCCAAACATCTTCGCGCCGCCCGTGTAAACATCTAAGTAACAATTCATGTTGGAGCCACGGTGGCAGGATGCTTCCACTCGGCGTTTACCTCAGTTCCTCTGCGCTCGCTTGTTAAAAAGACGTTTACGGTCTCTCGTGAATATTTACACCTGGTCTGGGACTCATAAAACCCACTTCGGATTTTTAAACATGGGTCGATCCTTCCCCTGATCTCACCGTTTTCCGTGGTGGAGTCTGATCTGCTTCAAAATGGGATATGAGAAGGGAAAAATAACAGGAACGTTTTCGGTTTTAAGTGGGTGGCACGGTCGCTCCGTGGGCGACACGGTCACCGCACAGGAACTCCACCTGACTGACCGGCACTGACACTGAATTGCCCTATAGGTGCCCAACCAGTGGATACATAAATAGGTTTCGGTCTGGATCGGCGTCTGGTGTGAAGATGATCCCGGATTAATAATAAAGTGTGCATTCTTTATAAAGAGAAGATACCTTTCCAGTAGAGAGAGTGGATGGACAGCAGTCTCCTCCGTCGTACTGGCAATACGCTCGGTTGTTGATGGTGTCGCACCAGCCGTCTCCTCCGAACGGCTTTGACAGAGATTTAAAAAAAAAAAAAGAATACAAATAAAAAACCAGCGTTAGAATTTACAGCCGACGAGTCAATATTTCATTTGCACTGAATTTCGACCACATTAAATCACCTTCGTTACGAAAGCAAGACTCACAAATCATCGCCTTCTGACATGTTTTGGGTGAGTCAAAGCTAATATTGATCTACAGGAACTCGGTGCCGAGTAGAAGTCAACAATCTGTCTTGAGACCGGCAGAGGAAAGATCAGGTCAACAAGCGCTAATTCCAGATGAGCTAAACGTCCCGGAGGGAGGGGAATTGGGTTGTGAAGGTGTTCGGGGCATGGAGGGGGCATTACGTTACAGACGCGCTCGACTAGCCCGTGAGATAATGCTCTCGAAACTAAACTAGTATACACTGACCAGGCGTAACATTATGACCACCTTCATAACATTGTGTAAGCTGAGGCAGACCAGGTGTATCCTGACATCGTTATATCACAAGCTACTTTAGTAATCGCCATGGCGATCTGTGGGATCTTGTGGGCCTCACGATCATGACGCTGGTCTACCAGATCTTCCTTCCTGGGACCACTTTTGTTACATCCCGACCAATTAATTCTAGCCATGACGATTTGGTCCATGTCAGAAGTGTGAGGTAAAAATATTCGCTAACTATATGCCACCTGCAAACAGGATAGAATCGGTATTATGCAAACGGTCGTGACTGGGATTCTGGGATATTTTGGAAGTATTTTCTTATAGTAAGTGCAATTTGTCAACTGATTGGCTAGAGCAGCTTCATTTCCCACTAAAGGCCGGTTTATTCTGGACGTAAAAGACGGAGACTGGTTCGAGTTTTTCGTCCGTCCGATGTGATCATTTCGTCTGTATCTTCACGATTAATTCGGCACCCTCTGCTGTTATGGCAGTGAATTCATTCGTGCTGCATGTATGACCTCGAGGCTGTGACACGCTTATCAGTTCCGAAGTCACTCTGCAGACATCAGTTCTATGAAGTTAGTTTTGCCTTTCCAGCCTGACAGTTTGGTTTCGTAACGACAAATCAGTGACGGCTCCTCAAGTCAGTTCCAACACAGGAGGACCTTAGGGCACATTATTAGAACGTTTGATTTCCTGAAGGTGTTCGTTTTGAAAGATTGATGTGCGTGTTCCAGAGAAGCCGACTGTTCCAGACCACAGGATACGACCGGGGAGCTTCTCAAAACAAGAATGAACATTCAAAGTTGAACCGCAGTTTTGAGTTCGTACACAGATGAATAATCAGAGGAATAATCACCAAAACGTGGACCGCAATTTATGGCTGTTTTTCCAAAAATATTCGGGAATCGAATGTGTGTGTGTGTGTGTGTGTGTGTGTTCACATTCTTGAACATTTTCGAGCCTGCATTTCCACAGAGGAAAAACGAAATAGCTTAGTGGTTAAGGTACTATGCTAGAGATCAGAAGGTCCCACTTCCACCAAGTTGTCACTGTAGGGCCCCTGAGCAAGGCCCTTCACTCTCAATCACTCAAAATGGTGTTCAGTCTCTTTGGATAAAGGTCCGAACATCAGTGCGTTATTCAACGTCGAGGGTTCATATCGTCGACCTTTGTGCCTGGTAATTAAACAATAATTTGTTCGTTTTCATTTTACTGCGGCTCGTTTTGTTTTTATTTATTTATTTGTATTTATTTGGCACACAATTTCACCTCGGTTCCAAATTCTCTGAATGAAATGCTCTTTCTAAACAAGGCAATTGATTGGATACGGAAACATATTATCCTGAAACTTGATCTTAGAGCCAGTTTGGAAAGCCGGTGAGACTGATTGTGCGGCTTGCTGATGAACGTGGGGAGTGACGGTCGGCGAGCTCGTGTAGGCTTTGAGGGTTTGATCGTAGCTTCGGGGGTTGTTGGTTGTGCAATGTTAGTCAGGCGGTCGTGATATTTTGCCTAAATATGACGCTAAGCTAACTGACCAAATAGCCCGACTGCCAAGAGCAAATGCCATGAGTACAGGTGGTTATGATATGGAGCTCGTTATGAAATGACGTCTTGATTGGGGCTCCCCAGAGACGGACGACTACTAATTACATTCCCGTCCATCTGAAGTACTTTAAAAACAATAAGAATGAATAAATGAGAACTTTCTTGTGCCAAAACATTACAAAAGAGATGAAGAGGAATACAAAACAGCTTTACACCGAGCCCAGTACATACAGGCTCCTCATCAGGCATAACATTATGACCATCATCTTCCTCACCAAGAACGCCCCACAAGGTTTTGGAGATGCTCCGGCTCCTACCCGTTTAGACTTTACGATTTGGCCAACAGGTGCCGTGATGAGACAGTCATAAAGGAACTAGGGACACTTTCTAGGAACTAGGGACACACGTTTTGAACAGTTCTGCGCAAGTAAATACAAGAACGAGTTACGGCGTATTGGTGTGTCTTTATGACGACGTACATTTCCTCCAGGCCTGAAGGGGGAGCCTGATAAGAAAGACAAACGACCAAAGTGTTGCCTTGTGTGTGTTTGAATTACCCTTCCTGGTCGTAATGTTGCGCCTGATCTCTGTATAGATCTTTTCTGGTTTTACTCCCACGCTGTCCAAATGCACGACGTTCACTCCAGCTAAACGGCAAGAGGAAATGTGCTGAACTTTACGATGGCCTTTATTATTCGACTCATAAATCATTCAGCACTGCGTCTGTGTTTAACGCGGTACAAGCGGAGACGCTCCGGCGAGGTTGAACACACTGGCGTGTCTCTTATTATTATATTTAATATTGAGTCGCTGAAGGCCCGAGAACATATGGCTGTGAATTCCAGTGGAGGAAGACGTCTCGTCGGATTTATGGACTTCAGAAGGGAAAGAGGGGCTTTAAACGTGTGATTTATGAGAGCGTTCGGGTGGTCTTGTACCTACAGATTTAAGTTCCTTACTTACTACTAAATTGAACCTTCGTCACGGAGCAAAGTAAAGAAGAACTGTTTTACTTATCAAGTAATCAAGTGTGGACTTGGTCTGTGTGGTTTTGTTGTTTTGGACTTTTGGACCATCATAAGTTACACGATACAACACAAAGGATGTTTTTTTTTCTTCTTCTTTGCAGTAGCTTAAAAGTTTTAATAGACAATATTCCGTACAATCGTGTCAGAATGTGATGGGATGCGATGCAAATATTGTCCCTGGTAACAATGCAGAGTATTAATAATGATCGTGCTCCATTTTAACAAACAAAATAAGCTAAAATGACACACATTGCTGAAGATAAACAGTTCTAGAACGAAAAGGTTTATTGCTGTGCCTGTATTAAATTCTATTCTCCATTTTAACATCGGTACCTAGTCAGTGCGGTAAATGTTAATATATTTATTTTGCAAACAAACGAACTTTGTTCTTCGTCCGTTTAAACGAATAAGAACTAAAACATTGTAGAGTTGAAACTTTAAGCTGCACTGGACTCACCAGGGCACCCAGGATATGTCGTGGCAGTGAACAGAAATGAGCTCATGAGATACGTGTAGACAAGACTCACCTCGCAGGACTGAATGCACTGAATCTGCTCTGGGTTTGGATGCCATTTCATCGCGCCTGTACACACGATGCTCTGAGACAGACAGAGAGAGACAGAGAGAGAGAGAGAGAGAGAGAGAGAGTTTGTTACGAGCTTTGATTGATCCCTACATATGTAGAACGTCTTTCATACATGATACATGCAGGTGGTTTCGATGTTTAGGCAGAACTTAAAACTATAATACTGAACTAGGATTGTACAAGTTTACTGGCAGTAAAGGTAATAAAGGCAAGTTTCCTTGTATAGCATCTTCCGTGTGTGTGGGGGGGGTATGTGTGTTTGTGTGTGTGTGTGTGTGTGTGTGTGTGTGTTTTACCCGTCTCAGGTCGTATACGACTCTCGGGTGCTCTGTGGACCGCTACCGATCCCCAGAGTTTCTCAGCGAGTGCTTTTCAACGGAGTGGGTTGCCAGATCTTTCTCCAACCCGTATCGCGTATACGGGGATCTTTGTACTATAGATACACATGTTTTCACATCTCTGATCAACCTAGTGCATGTTTTTTAGACTGTAGGAAGAAAACCAGAGTACCTGGATGAAACCCACGCCGGCACGGAGAAGAACATGCAAGCTCCGCACAGAAAGCCCCCCTCCCCCGGCCCGATCCAGGAATCGAACCCGGGACTTCTTGCTGTAACCACTAAGCTACCGTGGTGCCGCCAGCATCCGTCCATGCACAGTGTGTAATTCAAAAGTGCTTCACTTAAGAAAGATAAATAGCATTTTAAAAGCATTAAAACCTGTAAGTCACCTGAACGGCAGTGGGAAGGATCCAGTGTTTGAGAACATCGGACGTGATATTATTACTGGCCAGGACGACGGGGTCACTCAGGGCTACGGTGCATAACGGGTGGCAGACGGCACCTGCAAGCACACAAGGGGAACCTGGTGTAGGTGATCTGTTTAAGGGCCCAAAAGTGGCAATTTTGTCATCGACAAATGATCAATGAGCGTTCGATTACTAGTGCAGTAGTGCATTATTTAATGCAATAAAAATAATATTTAAATAAATATTGCAAAGTACTATGCAGGGGTTGGATTAGACCCTGATGGTACCGTGGCGCTGTTTCATTTATGGCTTTGTAGGTAAGAATCAGAGTTTTGGCAGTACTACGAGGTCAAGTGATGAAGCTAGTGGCTTTATAAAGGATCCTTACCCACGCTGTAACCCTCGTCGCAGATGTACTCCACCGTGTCGACCTCTGGAGGGGCTTGGCACGATCCGTCCATCGCTTTACACATGGAGAACGTCTCACTCCAGTGGCCGTCTTTAGTGCAGCGGATCGTGTGCTAGAACAGACAGGAGCATCAGAACCACGACCGACGGATCGAACCTGAGCTGCGCTGGAGGATCAAGAGTCGGTCGTATTTTACCCTTTCTGTCGGGTCGGGGCAGTTTAGAGTGCACGTGCTATTAAAATCCAGGTGGTTGGTGCATTCGTACATGCCCTCGAACATGGCAGGTATGGCAGGGCATGAGACAGGCGAACAACCGGCTGTCTGCCATCTGCCTTCATCTAAACACTCCAGCTTCAGATATCTCCTAAAACACACAACATACAAAACATGAATGTACAATTTGTACAGTGTACAACACACACACAAGCTCGATATGGAAAATGCAAATAATAATAATAATAGCAAACGACCAAAACGAAAACGTTTCATTTAGTTAATCCGAGATACTTCGTGATACAGAGAGTGAGACAGAAAGACGAAAAGATAGAGACAGAGAAGGAAAGAGAGACAGAGACAAGCAGATAGACACAGATAAACTAAAATTACAAAGAGAGACATCGAAAGACACACAGAGACAAGGAGAGAGATAAACAAACAAATAGACACACAGATAAACACACACAGTTTGTATTTGTTTGTTTGTTATCTATCATATAGAGACAAAAGGAAGAAAGAGTTTGTATTTGTTTGTTTGTTATCATATAGAGACAAAAGGAAGAAAGAGTTTGTATTTGTTTGGTTACATTGTGGTATCTTGTAGACACAGAAAAACACAAACAAAAATGATGATTTGTTTGTTTGTATCAGTATTAGTTTATTTTTGTTTGTTTGCTATTATATAGAGACAAAGAGAGACAGAAAGAGAGACACACACAGAGTTTATATGTGTGTTAACACTGTATCATGTAGAGAGTATGTGTGTGTATTTGTGTCTTTTTGTGAGTTTGTATTAGTTAGAGAGAGAGTATGTGTGTGTATTTGTGTCTTTTTGTGAGTTTGTATTAGTATTAGAGTTTGTTTTTGTTTGTTTACTATTATATAGAGACATAGAAAGAGAGACACACCATTTATATTTGTTTGGTTATATAATGGTACCATGTACAGACAGAGAGAAACACACACACACACACACACACACACACAATTTCAGATTTGAAGTGAATAACCGCTCTTATGTGACTGTATCTAATAGTTTATGAAGTGACGATGTAAACATTGTGCTTCACCCTCATTATGAATGAGGTATTAATTATGTCACAGGTATTATTAAACACCAACATGTAAAAGTATTTATTAGAGCACATTGGCGCAGGAGAAACGGGGTAATTAAGGGAACCGGAGCGGCGCTTACGTACAGTTTAACTGCCCGCTTAATAACCCATAAAGAGATGGCAGGTGTATAAGCTGGTGACCTCTGACCCCATTAAACGGTGATAAGCTGTGCTCTCTGACCTATCTGAAGAAACCGGCGTGAACGAATCCGTGTGGCTTTGTTTTAATAATAATAAAGCTTTTATTTGTTTTTGTTAACATGTACCCGAGACTTCAATACAAGTTTTGTGTATAGAACTCCGATCCGACTGGATTTCGTACTTCGGGGGCTTTTTGGTGACGTAGTAGCCAGGGTCGCACTTGTAGTGGCACACAGTGCCCACATCGTGCCGGCTATGATTACAGTGCGATGATAAGAGCCTGGCGTTGGGCACAGCGGGAGGATCCAGACACTCGATCTTGCAAAATGCCTCGGGGAAAGACCACAAGCCGTCGTCGAGACACACCAACGTGTTGCTCTCACCTTGAAACACACAACAATTCGAACGCAGTGGTAAAATAATACACACACATACACACAATTTAATTCCACTGTACATACAAAGAGCAAAAAATACATTCTGATCAATTCACAAGAAACTTTTGTTCTATAAAGTTCGTTCGTGATCCTCTTGGATGTACAAAGCTAGATGAGGTTGGAACCCTCGCGCAACAGAAGTCAGACTTTATTTTCTATTTTATCTTCTGCAGCACATAAAAATTAAACTAAGTAAAGGAATTTAAATCAACCCGCCACCCCCAACAAAATAAACAAATAAATAAAGAAGAGCGAAATAAATCTTTACAAAAACTTCTGCAAAATGATCTCTTTTATTTAGTTTTACAAAGTCAGGTGTTGCTGAGTAAAATGACAAATATATGTGTTTATTATTTGTTATTTAATTTACCAGAATAAACTTCTGATTATAATATAAAGCGATATAAAGAAAAGTGTCATTATCTTTGACTATATATTACCTATAAAGTAAAATAGTTGTCAAAGATCCGGCTAATAATATTGATGTGTGTCAATGTGTTTGCTACAGTGAGAAGGTCCTGGGTTCGATACCCCAGATGGGTCTGTGTGGATTTCATCCTGGTACCATGCACAGGTTGACTGGAATAATAAAATTGCCCATGACTTTGTTAGAGATTCGTCTAACAGTCCCAAAACATGCTGCCCTGGATCTGATGCTCTCGGCGAGTACACGCAGACGTTTCGTTCCCCGTTATGAGGCGAGGGGCGCGTGAACGTTCCCGGGCGGATTTACCTTGCAGGGTGGAGGGCGTGTTGCAGGAGAACGTACACTGCTTGCCGAAGGTGGTGCCCCAGGGGCAGCTGAAGGAAGCGAAGTAGACGTGAGACTCGTCGGGTACGCCGCAGTCCACGGGCTCGCAGCTCACCGTACGGTTCCAGATGCCGTTTGTGCAGCTCAACTCCGTCTCCTTCGAGGGGACGAACAAAAAAGTGTGTGTTACCTGCGCGTGGATGTGTGTCTGGACCCTGCAACCCGTTCAGGTGTTTAGTGTGTTCATCCAGTGTGTGGTGTTAAATCAAAATGATAGCTGATTAGATGGATGGAGAGGATACAGAATTTTCCAGAAGGACACTAGTTCGAATAGACACTAGGTCAAACTTTGTTTGGTTATCTTGCATGTTACAGCGCCCCCTAGCACTGGAATTACACCACTGCACGTCACAACGTGATCGAAGGGAGGAAGAGAAATAACTCACTAGTACCAAAAGATATATTTATATCTTATAGAAATATATAAATGTCTAGTGTGTTGCTGAGCACAACGAGATAAATCTATTTATTATTTATTGTTATTTATTAGATTGGAATAAAACACAGAAGACTCGTGTTAATAATAACAGCCTAATAATAATCGTACCTTCTGAGGACGAAGGCTGGAAGCGCCGAGTGCACGGAGCGTGTACCCTCGATGGCAGGTGACGGTGCAGTGTGTGGGTTTGGACGTCGGGGTGCAGCTGACCGCCGCATGATCGACCTTCACGGCACTGCAGGACTCCGCACTGCATGGTCTGCGCACACACCTGATACAGAAGTAAAGCACGGTTCGAACCTTATTGTACTTTTAAGCGCTGTACGCTGTCTCACCCTGCGCTCTAACCCCAGCAATCCCCCCCCCCCGCAAAAAAAAAGAAACATATATATAAATATGTCAAATTATAATAATGCCAATGTACTTGGATGTGCACTGAGTGTGCATGAAGGCGTGTACATGACACCCTGAGCGCACCCGTTTAGAGAGAAGCTACTGAAATGGCAGGATGTACGTAGCGCTACGCCCAGCACGGCCACGTGAGCTGTGGAAAACTTCAGCAGCACCGCCGTTGTCCGGAAGAAAGGCGTGCTCAAATTGTGGGTCACGTTTACGACCAGGGGGTTCCGCTGGCAAGACATCTCATAGGTTCCTGCAAACACACACACACACACACACACACACACACAAAAATAGATTTATATGAGTGTGAGAAGGATGGATCACATTTAGTAAACAGCAGTTTTGAGTTGCTAGACGTTCCGGAACGTCATGAGCACGATTTACTGAAATGTGGATGATTAAACAAACGTGGCAGTGATTTATATAACATCTCTAACGGGTCATAATTAAAGCAGAGCACTGTTGCTGTCCCCGAGTACACACATTGTGAACCACATCAAGGCATTACAGAAAATTTAAGAAGAGTAAGTGTCTCAAACATTATACACCAGCACGTATCTTTACCCAGGGTGTGGTTTTTCCCGTTGGTGTCGCACAGCTGGACGGACACGGTCTTCCTGCACTTGTCTCCGCTGTTCTGCAGTTCTCCATCATAGGCCAGATAGATCAGAATGGAGGCAGCAACCCCAGGCCGCTCGAACCCCACCTTGAAACAAACGAGGAGGAAGAACTGGCCTGAGCATCAGACGTCGCACGTTTATCGGTCGTCGTTTCACTCGATGGTTTCACTGAACCTTAAGGACATACCCGGAGCCACACAGGCTGCTCGTCTGCAGACAAACTGTTGAAATGAGACGAGGCCGTGCAGGGCATCCAAGCGTTCTGCATCAGGGCATCATTGACCTCGATGTACTGAGACCTGCACACCTGACCGAAACATTTTTCACAAGTCGAATCGAAGCTTTAAAATGTTAACGAATAAAAGGTTATTCAGACAAGAGTCTTTTGTTTGTACCTGAAAGAGATCAGGCTCTCCGGTAGCAGACGTCGCAGGGCACCGCCGGTCCTCGTGGGACGCCGTCGCAGCGGAAGCCCATTGGTCGCTGAAGCCCTCTGGTGTAAAGAATCCGCAGTCCCAAACACTGGAGCCCCTCTCGAATTCCTCACACACTCCGTCACCTTCGAAAATGTAACATGCGCTGGGTTGGCCTGCAGAGAGACACCGGCAGGCCAATTACCACGACTCACCATGCCAACGTTTGTGGTTTTAAAAGCTCCGTGATGACAGTAAAACCTTGATTTAACCTTGGATTGAGATGTGCCACAAAACACAGCGGTTGATTTAGCTGTTGAAATCTAAACTATTTCTATTAGATACTATTCCCAGCCACGGAACCCGGGGAGCGGTTTAGTTTGTGAGGCAAAAAATAAAGAAATAAGAGAAAATCAGTCTGCACATATTAAAAAGGTGAAGAATGACCAGAGATATTAGCAACTTTCTTAAACAAATCGTGAGCAGATTCATCAGTAAAATAAAAAAAAAACTGTAGTCTGGCTCGGCATGTTGGATAAAGAACGGACGTCCCTAACATCAGTTGCCACACATCGACATCGAGACGATAAACTGGACCTGAGAATCTGGAAGCCTGAGAATTGAGATTCTCTTTCAATGCTTCCTGGAATCCAAGGAGACCGACGAGAATTTCTGTGATGCAGCAATCATGCTTAATGCTTGCTGAACCATCAGAAGAAGAAGCCCTTTGTTCTAGGATGATGATGGGTTGGACAGACGTGCCCTAGAGTGTTGGGTTATTTTTTACCCTCACAACGGGGTATTTAATTTAGAAAATCATTTATTTTTCCTAATAATATTACAATTTTCTGACTAGCACTGTCTGAAGTTCTGCAGTCCTTTCCTATGTCTTTTTTTTCACACAAATAAGACGTACAGTAGTCCGCTTGATGAATGATTTGCGCCAATAGCATCTGGGATTCGTAGTTCTAGTTTTAAAAGTATGTGTCCGCCCGTGCGTCCCTTTGCTGGTAGATTCTGGTATCATCTATAGTTCTGTGCTGGTACCTTTTTTTGCTGAATAATCTAATCTGGAGCTGGGATGTGTTTCACTCACTGAGTGTGAAGTAGGTGTCTGACTGGGTACTGTGGTATTCTGCAGTGTTGGACTAAATGCGGGACCGGCAAAATGCTGACGAGGTAGCCAAACTGGCATTTGGAATGAAGCGATGGCCCATGATGAATGGCAGAATTCGGCCTGAAGTTTGCCTAGGCCAGACATTAAAGTCTCCGACGATCTTTCTTATTTGCTCGCTGGATGAAATGTCTAAAATCCGGCGGACGGACTGGTGTTGGTTCCCTAGAGAAGGTAGAAGATCCTCTCAAACTGGCTAGTTAACCGGGGTACTGGATCTTAAACCAGAACAACTGGCAAGCGAGCTGTGCACCATTTCAAAGATGGATGTTTCTTGGTCCAGGCTCTTTGGCATAACTGGGTGTGTCATATTGACGTAAAAAAGACGGCTCAGAGGGTGACATGGGATTGGCAAAGGAACTGTGATTGTGCCTCTGAAATTGCTTCCGCCAGTCTCGTTTACTCAGTTTAACACATTCTGGTGGAGAGCAAGTTGGAGCCACTCGTTGTCTACTTGACTGAAAAGGGAATTTGGATTCTCTTTCAGCCCGGACGGTAAAAGACGGTAAAACACTGGGCTCATCTGGCCTGGCAAAGGATTTAAGATATTTAAATTTCCGTCAAATTCTTTTGCTCTGTCCAGGCCAGGAAGGCGAGTCGGTGCCTCCACTCTTAGGCTCAACTACCATCATTTCAATGTTCATTCCAGCATCTTGGTTTCTCTCACTTAAGAACAATAACTGTAGTCTGGCTCGGCATGTTGGATAAAGAACGGACGTCCCTAACATCAGTTGCCACACATCGACATCGAGACGATAAACTGGACCTGAGAATCTGGAAGCCTGAGAATTGAGATTCTCTTTCAATGCTTCCTGGAATCCAAGGAGACCGACGAGAATTTCTGTGATGCAGCAATCATGCTTAATGCTTGCTGAACCATCAGAAGAAGAAGGAAATCCCTGAAAGCTTTGAACCAGCTGGACCGCCGTGGACTAAGAAAAACGTTTAGAAGTAACGGCGGGTGGATCGAAACCAACGAAGATCCAGTCCCTGTCGTTCTTGTCTCTCCCTCCTGTTTGTTCTGTTTGTTTGGTAGACAAACTCCAATTTAGAAAAGTATTATTACCACTTTGCAGTCTCACTATTACGAACCTGTGCAATTGAAGCCAGACTCGATGCGGCATTTTTTCGAGCAACCGTCTCCATCCAGAAGGTTCCAATCATCGCACTCTTCTAATCTACACAGAAAGACGCCACGTCAGTATCTATATAAAAGAATAATACACGAGTATAAATAAGTAATAAGTGCGTACCCTTTCAGTTGTCCATCTCCACAGAAGTGTTGTCCATGGGTGTAGATCAGGACGGGCGAGAGCTCACTGAGCAAACCCTCTACCTCCACTTGGATCCTGTACTTATAGCGCTCGCCTTGCTTTACGTTACTACGACACAGTCATACACCCAAGCAGAACCGGCATTAACTTCTTCACATCAGTTTGTCTGCGTAAACTGAAAGTTTATGACTGAAATTTGGGCTTTATTTTGTGTTTGAGAGCAAACAATCCATTAAAAAAATAAAAGCAAATGACTGTCTTCACCAGAACCAAAGAAAATAATCCGCAGGAATCCGCCATTTAAAAGCATTCATTGTTCGATATTGATCAGCTCTCCCCCGCACACACACACCACTATAAAAACGCACAACTATAAAAAGAATACAACGATGCAACATGAATAAATCAGTCTTAATCCTGTCACCGGTTTCTTCCTCGTACTATGACAACAAATAGAGATGCACTGACAGTATGATCAGTGTGATTGTTGTTGCTTGTCAGGGGTCATGAGGTTAAGCCTCTGTGTATCTATGTGATGTTCACAAACTGAAATGATCATAAGTCTTTTATCGTAAGTCTTGACTCGTGCAGTAGGTCCTTCCCCTGGACGTCTCTCATCTACTTAATAACAGGTATGGCAAGTTTTTTTTTTCGGTCGCTTGCAAGTCAGTCTGACCCTCCGGTAATTAAGCGAGGCCGATAAGAACAATGGGCAAAAACGACCAGGACATCAAGCGCTCTTAGATGTTTTACTTTTTCGGGTGGTAAAACGGTCCCATTTGGTTTAAATTACAGAATCTCTACTCTGCTTTGGTGTATATATATAAATATATATTTCCAGCTTTTGAGCCTTTGCTCTGCATCATTACTGTTTAAGTGTTTTGACCTGTTGTGTGAAATGATCCGGGATCCTTGTACTTTACACTTCAGTCTGTATACAGACTTTACTTGTACTTTTTCACTACGTTTGAAATAGCAATGGTTATAGGGTAAGAAATACGCTACCCCGGGTTCGATTCCCAGGTAAGGCAATCTTGTTTTTTTTTCCCAGTACGTACTTTGCATGTTCGGAGTGGGTAGCCTTTAGGTATTCCAGTTTCCTCCAACAATCCAAAAACATGCAAACAGTGTCATGTCATGGCAAAAAGTCCCGGACCTTGCTCAAGGGTCCAAATGGACAGCACCCTAGCAGCCCAGTCTGGTGAGGTTTGAACCTGCCCGTTTTGGACCACTAGGCTAAAGTCACGATAACTTTTACTTGAGTGTTGTTGTTAGTACACATCGATTTGAGTGTGTATGTGTGTGTAGCCAGCAGGGTCCTACCTGTCTGTGTATGTGTTGTGTTTCAGAGTGATCGCTCCCGGGCCCTCGGGTGGATCTCGCAGCACGTGGTAAATGAGCGGCTGGCAGACCGAGCAAAGAGGATTCTGGGGTCGGGAGGTTAGCAGTGCTGCGTCGATTTCTAGTTTCTTATCGGCGGTGGAAATCTTGACGGCCTTCACTTTTTTGTCGGTGTCGACGCGCAGGGTGAGAGGTATGTCACAAAAGGCATGCTGGGGTCCGGAGTGAACTGATTCACCCGTCTCCAAAATGAACTCCACGTCGGAGATCGCCTGGCTACCTAGGAGCAGAGCAGACATTTGACGACTGCCTTTAAAAGACGTTTAAAAGGTAGTTTACAGTATGAAGTTATTTATCTAAGGAATAACACCATGTGAATGCTTTTTTGGGGGGAGGGGGGGCATAAACACTGACCAGTAACACTAAATGATCGCATCACGGCACCTGTTATAGGGTGGGATATATTAGAATTTAGATTACTTTCTACTATTCACCACTGTGCTTTTGACGCACCCAATCTGCAAGGTCAATTACACGTTTAAACACATTAGTGAACAAACACTAGGTGGCAGCAGTGAGCATTGGGCAGCCCTATTATATCCACGGCACCAAGGGAGCAGTTAGGGGTTCGGTGACTTGTTCAAGGACGCCTGTTGCATCTCCGAATCGAACCTTCCGATCACGAGGCCAGTTCTGTAACCACCAGGCCATGACTACACTTAAGCACAGAGTGAACATTTGATCCCCATCGTTTAATATTCATTGTGGCAGTGGGGTGTTCAGGGTCGGCAAAACAAAAAACAAAAAACAGAAGTAGTTCGGCACTTACTGATGGAAATGTACGTGATCCACAAGCTCAGCGTGTCTGGAACAACAGGATGCTGGAAGTACAACTGCAGAACGCAGCCCCCGGTCTGAGGACATGGAGAGCTCATATTGGCATCGTAGATGCTGAACTCGGGACTCCAGGTACGCATACTTGGCTCACACGGCTGGTAGACGTCGGGAGCACCTACACACGATACACAGAAAAACAGGCCCCTACTGACCGCCGTTCCACTTTCATATTAGTGTCGCTTCATGTGATTCATTCGAAGCGCAGAGTGTCGGAAAGTACGAGCGAGGATCCTTGGGTGAAGTCTGCTTGTTTCTCCTTGGCGGAATCTCCTCCGGGTGTCTCGTGGCGTGCACTGATTTCCGCTATGGCCCCTATATACCCTCCTGTGCCAAATGTTGTAGGTGCATGTGAACAGATGTGATGCATTTGGGTTTAGGTCACATTAGGTAAGGTACCACTGTTCTGTTTGACACACTTGTTGCACACGTCTTGCAATCAAACACGTAGTGAACACACACTAAGGGAAAGCTTGGAGCACACGTGCAGCCCCTATTGAAGCCACGGCGCCCAGGAAACACCACCGGAGTCGACTCTTGGTATGGAACCGACAACCTTCCGATCACAAGACGTGTTCGACGCTTGATGACCGGCTGTGTGTCGTGTATTCACCGTCGCTTTAGCTTGTTTTTACTCTTGTTGAGTTTGTAAAGTGAAGGAGGTGCTGTCATGTCAGCTGTATTTGTTGAAGGACGGTCGAGGAAAAAAAATGGACAAATAGAGAGAGAAAGAGAGAGAGAGAGAGAGAAGAACATGAGAGAACTGAAGGGAGGGAAGGTAGTGAGTCTGGGAGAAACCACATGTCCTGGCAGTAGATGTAAAGCGCACTTCCCCCAGACATCAGTCGATCGTAAGGCCCAGGTGCAACTAGGCAAAAAAATAAATGAATAAATACTCAAATAAAAAAAAAATAGTTAATTCGTATGTACAAGAAGTTAGTTTTGTAATGTTTTTAATAAAACAATGGTAAAAAGGAAACACAGGGGATCAGTTAGTATGTCGTGGTCACAGTTCTTGCACAGGTCACATGCAAGATTTGATCAGGATTTCCCTCTGGGAGCTTCAGTTTCCTCCCACAGTGTAAAAAAAAACACAACCAGAAAGGGATCTGGTTACTAGAATGGACCTGCAAGTTGTAGAGCCGATACTTGAAACCCAGACAAAAAAACTGATGCCAAATCCATAAAGCCGAATGCCATCGATACGTATCGTCCTTATTTGTGAATCCGTTTTGCACGCTTGACAGAATTTACCCTTCCCAGACATACCGAAAGCATTTTCAATCATCTCTCAATCCCCACAAGGATCACTCCAATCACACCGAGAAGTTTATTGTCTTGGTTGCTTGTTTGTGATTGGAACCTTTTATGTTATAACTTTTGTACCATTGCATCTACAGTTTGTGTTTTGTTTTAAGGTTTTTTTTTTTCTCTCCACAGAGAACTTTTGTAACTTTCAGGATGAGCTGTCATTAAGGCTGTAAATATGAGCTGACAGAGGAGACGAGACGGCCAGAGACAAATGAGAAACAGAAGCACAGACGTGGAGTGGCGGGGGGAAAGATCGAGTAGAAGCGAATGATTGAGTTTAAAAACAGACGGCCCGAGAGGTAAACAGAAGCTTCCAGTCATGCTCCTTTGCACCCGCCGTGGCCTTGCATGTGTGTGTGTGTGTGTGCGTGTGTGGATGCACGCTGCTTAAAGCTCAGTAGGCCACGGCAAACCATAAAATCTCAAATTGGTCAGAGAAACGGAGCAAGGTCGGAATTAATGGCTGTATCAGATGGAGTGTGAATGAACCCACTGGGACGAAAGCGAGCGATGAGATCTGTCCGCACATCATCCCTCCTTCTGTTAGCGGCCTAACATCTCTGTGTTATGTGCAGCTGTGGTCACACACACACACACACACACACACTAACGGTTCGAGTAATACTTCTGCGCTTAGTCTCGGCGTAGCCCATAGCAACACACACCTTAAAAATGTTGAGATTAAGATACTGTCCAATAGGGCACAAGGTTGCCAGTTCAAACCCCGCTACTACCACGTTGCCACTGTTGGGCCCCTGAGTGAGGCCCTTAACCCTCAATTGCTCAAGTAGCTTTGGATGAAAGGCATCTGCTGGAATAAATGCTGAACATTTTCCTTTCTAGCAGTAGCGAGACAGATCACAAGGTGGAGCGCGACAGCCATCCAAAGAATGTGAGTGCATGATTATAGTTAAAGCAGACGCTCACTTGCGTATATGCCTCGATGTTTACGATCCGACGTTGAAAAGCACCCGTTGTACTCCAATAGCAACCTCTCTTTGTTTACTATTTATCTACTCACAATAAATCAGACCTGAACTAACAGTGAAGAGAAGCGGTTCGGTTCATTCTGAGTCTTTGTTGTGTTCGCCACCAAGCGGAAGCGCCGCTCCCGATCAAAACTGGAAGAGTGTCCCTAGGTAGTGTCGGTAATGTTTGCCGTAAAGCACGAGTGGTCTCGAACCCACGCTCGAAGAGCCCTCAGCCATGTCGCAGTCTAAACCATTGTGAAACAGACAGAAGTTGAGTAGTGTTGCTCGTATCGTGAACCGTGTGGAATCATGGGTGAAAAATATCATCACAACTCTACCGTACCTTGTTCTTTAGACACTTGTTGTGTTAGGGATCGTCTTAGGTAATAAAATGACCTTTAGAGAAAAATAAATTCACTATAAACACCAGGCTGTATTAAAAAAATTATTACACAGAGTACTACGACTCTTTTAGAAGTTCGGCGCTTTGATTCCAACAACAAATAAAAGTATTCGGAGAAAAAACTGTAAAAACAAAAAGTCAATCCAAAAATCACTACTACTAGTACGACGTCGCAAAAAAAAGTCAAATTAATAACAAAAACAAAGATTAGAAGTTTTTCGAGGCGCGCATGTGGCCAATGAAGGTTCCAGATAAATCGTCTAATGCAATGAGTGGGTAGATAACAGCCAGCGAGTCCTGATTAGAATAATCCGGAACATCTGCTTGACTTCAGACATGATACGCAGTCTGATCCAGGTGTGGAAACGACCTGATGTTGCCTGAAGAAAAAAAAAAGACTTGAAGCCCGGGCCAATTTATTAGGGAGAGTTTCTTTGTGCTGGCGATTATGATTTTAGGATTTATCGCCTAAGCTTTTCCAGACTCCCGAGCTGAGGACTTGCACGCACCTGCTCGCGAGGATCCTCGTGAGTGAGGACGGCCCGAGCTTTGGATCCTCGTTAATCAAAAATCTGTTGCTGTTGTCGTTCTGTTTTGCGGCGCGATTACGTCACAGAGTGGACGGAACTGGCTCGGTGGTTAGAACTGTCGCCTCACAGCAAGAAGTCCCGGGTTCGATAAAGTTTGCAATCCTCCCACAGTCTAATGACATGCAGATAAGGCAAATCGGTCAATGCAAAATGATCCTTGACTGTGTTTGATGTGATTGATGTGATTTGTGATGAAGGACATGTGATGTGTTTCATGTCACGAGTGTAAAAATATGACATTTGTTAGACACGGAAATTGTTAGACACTACACAGGACTGGGACGGCCATCGGGAGGAGAACTAGGACTAGGTACTGACCGGCAGCTTCTTCTGGAGTCCAGTAGCCACTGGTGTCGCAGGAATGTGGTGACGAGGCTTGGTGGGCATATTGATGGAGCACTCCGTGTTTGTCGCACGACTGGCAGTTGACCCCGGCCGCTCTATAAGTGCAAACATCAGGTTCTTATAAATATGACATCAGAGTTCGTTTGATGTTACGGGTCCGTTGGAAAACCACATTTTCATCTTCAAGCTTTCATGGAGAAGCGACTGATGAACGTTTGAACTAAAGACTAAGGATTCATTTCATTATATGAAGCAGTCACGCTGTGTTTTTGGGGTGGTTTTAGTTCAACATCCTGGTACTTTCAGTGCACTGAGATTTATGCTGTTTCTCTGACGCACTAAAACATTGCTCGAAGTGTATAAGGGCACGATTTGGGGACACATTACTCTAGATTTTTCGAGATTTGTACTAGGGCTGACCGCAATTAATCGATTATTCGTTGGTCGACCGAAAAAATTACTAGTCGGACAAATTCCATTGGTC
>JAOUQU010404719.1:0-11979 GCA_028566735.1 Ammoglanis amapaensis
ACACACACACACACACACACACACACACACACACACACACACACACACACACACACACGAACAGCTAGAGATTCTAACCATTTAAAGTTCAATACTGGAAACCTGTTTAACTGTTGGTTGCCAAATTGTACCAATAAGTTAAAAAGGAATAAACTTTTGGTGAAAGAAGCCGCACTATTATACACACATCATATTTTACAGGTTTTTCCTGAACGAATCATAGATTGTCATCAAGGTTCTGCCATTGTATAGCTTTTTTTGCTCTTCTTATTCTTTGTATTCATCCGCTCAGGGGGTCACCACAGAGGATCATGGTCCTCACCTTTTTCCCTCGGGGATGCCTTTCCTTCTCGATAGGTATTTAGGTATCCTAGGGGACAATTTAGTATCTCCAATTAACCTGGTGACATGTCTTTGGACTGTGGGAGGAAACCGGATCACCCGGGGAAAAACACAGATAGTACCTGGACCACCTCAACTGGGGAGGCTGTGAGACTTCAGCGCTTTTCACTACACCACCATGTCACTCTTGTCTTTTTCCAAAATTGGGTAATATTGTTTAATGCTATTGCTAACATGGCATAAATATGGTGGAAATGTCTTGAAATGCTGCATTTGTAAGAATAATCTATAAAAGCACACTGGGTACCATTAAAGTCAATATTTCAGGTTGCCAGATTGTTTATCATCTACATAATACATAAATAATATAATATTCACGATTCACAAATCAGCTGTGGGACAATACAGGTAGCCAGATCTTATTACAAATCATATATAAATGCTTCACAAATGTTTGATAGTATTAGATTAATAGCTGAGGCTTTACCTGATATGATTTGAGGTCATAATTGAATTCTGTATTGATGATTTTGGCCTCCGGGGGAATGAATGAAGGATGGTGAAAGCAGGCTGAGATCTAAACACAACATCGACCCCCCTCCTAATCTTCTCAGAGATGACATCATCTGAATGAAAGCGAAGCAGCGCTGGTGCTGAGAGGCGAGGAAGTGAGCAGACAGAGATGGGAAGAGCTCGTTCTTCTTTCTGATCTCCAGACGTCTGAGGAACTCACAAAGAGACAAAGCAGTCATGATTTAGCTTACAGAAGATGACCAAGTAGTAATAAAACGAGGATATCATAAACAAAAACTGAGCTAAAAACGTTTACTTTTAAGGCACGTTCAGGTTTGCAAAAAAGCTAAACTAGATAGCCAAAAGTATTCAGACACCTGATTAAATAACGTTTTCTTTAACACATAAAAATAACATCTACTTTTTGTAGAGGGATAAGATGGTGTAGTGGTTGTATATACATGCATCTGATTTCTCTCTCTCTCACACACACATAAAAGGGCGTCTTAATATTTTGTTTTATAATGATAAAATAATGGGAACGTGTTGGCTTAGAAGTTCTAAAACAACGCTAGTAAATATAGGCAGGCTGCACTTGTTTACCCCAGATCAAGACTTTGCAATGTATACAGTATTAATTGTAAGTAGCTTTGGATAATTGTTTAAGGGGCCAGGCTTGTGGTTGGAAGGTCGCTGGATCGATACTTAGTGCTGACAGGTTACGAAATGAAATGTTCTTTAGCAAGCAACCCCTACTCCGACGGTGCCTGGGTACCCGGGTGCTATGGCTGGCTACTGCCCTTTGTACTCTATGCCTCCTAGTGTGTGTTTACTAGTGTACGTAAATGTATTTATTCAGTGTCGTTGGGCAGTGTCTGACTGTACTGTGTTGGTTATATAGCACAGAACATTATTTTTATAATAGTTTTATTACATAATTGAATTTTTTTGCTGGCATGAAAACGTCCATCTGAAATAAGAATAATGTATTTTATAAAGCCCATATTACTTTGTGGCATTGTTATAGTTTATGGCTCATGACCAGATATATAATTATTAATACTGCTTTTGTTTGGGAAAAAAGTTTCTAGATGTACAGATCATCTTGTTTTCTTTCAATCTGGACGTCGCACAAATGCATGGATGTAAATAACAGGTTCCAGGGACTCTGACCAGGCAATACTGACTGTGCCCTAATTCAGGACCTTGAACAGCGCTGAGTCGACGTTTCTGTGTCTGCCGGAGGACACGGCGACTCGGTCCGAGCAAAGCCGTGATCCAGTCGTACTATTATCACACTAGTCTCTGGCATTAAACACGACAACAAGCCCGCACAGGGTACAGATTCCGTTCAGGTTCAGGCCTGGGAAAGATCTCGCGGGTTGGGCCGCTCGGTGACGGTGAAGCGGGAGGAAAGTACCCGCATCGAATTGGTGAGAGACTGCTGAATCAGCACTTTACACAAGAGCGACGACTATGATGGAACAACTCGGTAAACAACTGATCGTAATCAGTAATGACTTTTAATTAACCTGTTTGAAAGAGAACTAGCTCAAATGCAGTCGCGTGACAGTAGAGCGAGGGTTCAAGGTCTAGCTCAAGAGCAATCTGGTTGTGGTGGGGTTTGAACTGGCAACCTTTTAGTGATGAGTCTGGTAAAAAGAAATTCTTTTTTTCAGTAGCTTGTTTGTTTCAAACTTGTCAGTTGATGTTGATATAAAGTTTTAGAAATGTTTTCTGCACCACCACCACCACCACCACCACCACAAAAACTATTATTAATAAAATATGAATAAAAATAATACAAATATAAATTATTAACTGATGCTAATAATCATAATTATTCTAATAAAAGGAATATAACAACAACACCAGTGATGATAATAATAGCAATAAAAATAAATCAAACGTGCTGTTAGTGATGAATACTACTACTATTATTACTAATAACAAAAAAACAGAACAAATATCCCTCCCATAATCCTAAAACATGGAGTCAGGTTAATTAGAGAAACTAAAATGGCTGTGTGTGTGTCTGTGTGCACCCTGCAACAGACTGCAACCTGTTCAGGTGTTTAGTGCATTTGCCCAGTATGTGTCCCGCTGCGATGTTAAATAGGATTAAGCAGTGTAATTATATTATAATTATAGTAGAAATAAGAAAAAAAATATTAGGTCAAAGTAATAAAAAATAACACGTTTTATATAGCTTCAGGTGATTTCCACAGAAATGTAGATACTATTTTTATGTTTAACAAGTTGTATGTGTTATGTATAAACCTATTGCTTGGTAAAAAAAAAAATGAAAAATGATCTTCTATACTTCTATTATATACATTTATTTAGCTTTGGTAATTTCATTACCGTTTCTGATCATAATTAGCATGTTTGTGTTTGAGCTGTTGTACTGCTTGTATGCAAATCTCCGAGTGGGGGTGTAAAAGGAGTCTTTGTCGGGTTCACAAAGGTGCACGTATTTTACGTTTCTGTAAAGAAAAACGAATATGGTAGATGAATGAAACTTGGCAGCTCTTTGACACGTGTTTATACAAAGCATGCTGTAGGCATTTTAGCGCACCTATTAGTCTGAGCGTGCCTGTTGGTAGATGACAGGGTAAGCCTGTAATGTGTAACAGCACTGAC
The DNA here is from genome assembly GCA_028566735.1 of Ammoglanis amapaensis. Taxonomy (NCBI): domain Eukaryota; kingdom Metazoa; phylum Chordata; class Actinopteri; order Siluriformes; family Trichomycteridae; genus Ammoglanis; species Ammoglanis amapaensis. Next base: position 3,499 of record JAOUQU010404719.1, read on the forward strand.
CCCTGGCATGGACCTTTGTGTTTCAAGAATTGGTGCTGAATTAGCGTCGAGTCTTTTTTTCATTCGCAACTCCTAAAAGAAATCAGAGCGACAGCATCTAGCAATTTATGCAGGGACGCTTGACAAGAGGCCCTTATATGTGTATGCACGGGCTAAAATAATTAGCACACGTGCATCTCCATACGTTAGACATGCTTCATTGAACAAACACATAAACACTCGGGCACAAACTTGATCCTTCTGCTGATTCGATGGAGAATCGGAAGGCTTATAGGGGTGAGATTGTGGACCGGCGATAAACAGACGTCACTGAACCTGATCTAGGCCTTTGCCTTCAATGGGAAACAGGAAGTCGGTACTTTGGTGCCTCCTGCATTATGGAACGTATGTGGTGGGCTGGCATCTCGTGGGTGAAAGGAGTATTGATGAGATTGTTTGATGTTGAACTTTAACCTGGCTTTTGCACTAGTGGTTATTTTCCATCTCACATGACACAAATTCCTGCATACAGTTTACATGTGGCTGTCAGGTTACCTTGCTGCCTACCAGGGCAGCTGCCTCAGAAGACAAATTTAAATGAAACATAATCCAACAACCTTTTTATTACTCATCCAGAACCTAAACCTCCAGGCCATAACTGACTTGTGCATAATAATACACATCAAAATCGATAATTACTCATTTCCATATGACAAGAACCCCAAAGGTTTACATTTACATATTCTGCACTTAGTAGATGACAAAAAAGTGACATACAATGACCACTGAACATCATTTGAGCAAATAAAGGTTAAGGGCCTTGTTGAATGTAGTTGTAATTGGGGCTTGAACTAGTGATCTTCTGATCTCTAGCTACTAAGCCATCACTGCCCTCCTATGGTTGCTCTGTATCTCATTAATTCATTACATTCGTCCACCATATCCACCACTAAGCTGTAGCCTAGTGGTTAGACTAGTTCTGGACTAGTAATCAGAAGATTGCCAGTTTAAGCTCTAACTTTGGTTGGGTCCTTGAGTCTCTCTCTTTATCTATTCGTTTATCATCCTGGGGTAGGATGTTTGGAACAGAGTTTTCCGTCCAGATGCCCTTCCTGACGACAACCACCAGTAAGTGGTGGTAACTTGTGAGACTTATGGACAATTTCACATTTCCGATCAACCTAGTGCATGCTTTTCGACTGTGAGAGGAATCCGGAGTACCTGGAGGAAACCTACGCTGACACAGGGAGAACATGCAAACTCCGCACAGAAAGTCCCCAGCACAACCCGGGAATAGAATCCCCGGGACTTCTTGCTGTGAGGCGACAGTGCTAACCACTCAGCCACCGTGCCGCCCGTGGTTGGGTTGGGTCCTTGAGTAAGGGTTTTAATTCTCAGTTGCATAGACGAAACACTAAACTAAAATTGGAGTCACCAAATGTAATTGTAAGTTATTGTTGGGATTGACACAGTCAGAATTTTAAGGAGTTCTAAGAAGGATGCTTTTCTCAGTAATGCGAAGTGACATAAATGCGCCGGTGTACAGAATTTCTAGGTTTTCAGACAATTAGTTAATACACCTGCTGGAACTTTTTGTAAATACAGTAACATTAACAAGTGAAAAATAATAATGCATTTTGCTGATATTTTAATTTTTAAATCCTTCTAAATAATAAAACAAAAAAATATTATTCTCATCATCTCTTTAAATCTGGTAAGGTTTGGTGTTATTTCAGGATTTGAAATCTTTAAGCCTTTACTTTTTTTCACAGGTTAATGACAGTAATCAAAACCAATTAGATACACATATGGAACTCATAAGGAGTTCAATGGAGCTCTCTGTCCTCTCCTTTAAAGGTTCTGTAAACCTGTAAGAAAAGTCATGTATACCAATACATTGTGGGTAAATATTCCTACCTAATATACATAATTTGAGTATACACAGCCATCAGCAGACAGAGCAGTGATGGCTTAGTTGCTAACGTACTTCGGTAGGGACCGGAAGCACACCAGTTAAAGCCCTACTACTAGTTGGTGTCCACAGTTGGGCTCCTGGGAAAGGCCCTTAACCCTCAACTGCTTCAAAAAATGGTGTTCCGTTGTAAAAGTCACTTTGGATAAAGTCATCAGCTAAATTCTGAAAATGTGAATGTAGCAAGTATCAGTGTCAGACAACTACCAGGGATGGTGTTTAATTCAATATCTTATTCTATACTACTACTGATGCAACTATTACTGCTACTACTAATAATAATACTAATAATATTAATTGATATCAATAATTAACTTCTCTCTTACCCAGGACTATTCGACAAGTGTTTCTATGCCTCGAGTGACAGAGGATGGCTTCTTGGTATCAGAACAGTCAGTGAGCATGGCAACCGTGACCCTCGATTCTTCTTTTCACTAAAGACTGACCGCGCCCATAAGGTCACTCTGATCCACTCTAACAGCCAGTACTTGCCTGGGCACTGGGCGCACGTGGCGGTGACATACGATGGCATATATATGAGATTGTTTGTCAACGGTGCTCAGACTGCTGTCAGCAGGGAGCAGTCGGGGGATATCTTCTGTGCTCTTACCAAAAAGTGTAAGGTAGGTTAAATTTTGATTTACTCCAAAGAAATCTAAATGTTCCACGATCCAAAGCCCCCATGCTAAACAATGTTCTAATCTCTTAGGTACTGATGCTGGGTGGAAACGCCTTGAATCACAATTACAGAGGATCTGTTGAGCGTGTGACCCTGTGGCGCCAAGCCCTTACCCAACGTCAACTCATAAAGCACATGCTTGGAGAACCACAGGAGGACCCACAGGACCAGGCAGACTTGGTTGTGCAAGAAAATTTTGAGCATCCAGAGCGCAAGTGGTTGGTGGTCAAAGATGGAAATTTACCTCAACCGGACGATGGATCCCGGGCTGGCCTGGACACCCTGGATACCACCCTGGAACCTCCAGCATGCGGCCAGACTGTTTGCGATAATGTCCAGGTAGTGCGCAACTACAATGACTTCTGGAATTTCAGGCGTGCCAAAACAGTGCGCTACCGTGTGGTTAACGTGTACGATGACTCCGGTCGACGGCCCACGGTGACTGATAAGCAGATCCTCCTGCAGCATCAGCACCTGAACGTCGCCTTCAACGAGTACAACATCACCTGGGAGTTGTCTGTCCATAACGTCTCCAACTCTTCCCTGCATTCGCGCCTCATCCTGGCCAACTGTGACATCAACAAGGTTGGTGATGAGGACTGTGACCCTGAATGCAACCACACCCTGACTGGATTTGATGCTGGATACTGTAGACCCCGCACTCGCTGCCCACAACACAAGTTGGGAAATGGAGTTTGTGATCTGGAATGCAACGTGGATCACCACGGTTATGACAAGGATGAATGCTGCAATCCAAACATCACTGATGTCACCAAGACTTGTTTCAACCCCACATCACCTTTTAGGTAAGCATGATCATGTTAGAAAAAACCTAAATATATACCAGGTGTATTTTGTTGTACTTTTACTGTCTCTGTAGACAGCTGCCTAACTAGATCAAGTCGGGTGTTGCTTAGACAACGATTACAATGGACAGCCTTTATTTGTCATTAAACATGACATTTAGATATACCCACTTGTATGGCAGTTGGGGTCAAAGTACAGTATCCGCCATTGTACGTTGCCTCTGTAACAGTCCGGGTTAAGTGTCTTGCTCAACAGTGGCTGGGTAGCAGAGTTTCGATTTGAATTGTCCAGGCGATAGCCCAGAGCACTACACAGTAATCTATACTGACCAATTCTTACATTGTGTTTCAAGGACAGCATTGTGCCAATCAAAACAACAAGACAAGGTGGCATGGTAACATGCTAGCATCTTAAATAATGTCTGCTGAAACCACTCAAACTTTACAAAGCTACAAAATTAAACATAATAAACAATTACACACAAACATCTTCAATATATTTTTTACCACACAAACCATTATAGCAATGATAATAAAAAAGCTTTTGTGTGGTGTTCTGCTTCACAAGTGGGCACAGGGCACGAGCATGGTGGTGTAAGGAGTACGTAGGACTCAGCAGGTGCATTGCACAAACCAAACAGCATGCCTGTGTATTGACAGAATTGGTCATGCATTATTAATGCTTACGTTTTTGATACCACGAGACTATTAGACAAGATATAAGTTGTCAATAAAATCCCTTGGCATCCTTAGCAAAAGTTTTAAATCAGGGATTCCTACTGTTTAATCCATTAATCAGTGAATAATCTCTTAAATCTTTTAACAGTTGGAGTTATATTTGTAGTTTGAAATATGATGGTTTTTAAATAATATTTTATGTGTAGAGACCTTTGTAACTTGCCGTCAAAAAAAGAGAGTGTGACCCACGTGGGATGTTGCTGAACCCTTTAGTTCCGCACAAAGCTGCTTTCTGGCTGGGATGTGAGCGAATGAATCATCTCGGAATCCACAGCAGAAGCTGTTTTCCTTTCCCAGTAAAAAAGAAGCCATTTTTCACCTCATTCCACACGTTACTCAATATTTTTTACGACAGTGCATTTAACTTGGGTGATCAGGGTGACCCTAGGTCAGCGATAACTACGAGTTATCGTTCTGATCTGCTCTTGATGTTCTTGTGATACCCCTGACTAGCATTCTAGCCAGCCCATAAGAAACGCTTATTGAAATGTATATAGTATTTCCTTACAGACAGGGAGCTATGCTACGGCTATTAGCTTTAGCAATAACATTTTTAAAAGCTTGACGGGGGAAATCGCTCTGTAAGCCGAGAATACCTGAGGTCAGTAAAGAGAAAACACATGATGTTTACAATTTCTCTCTGGCCGTCTGCTTTGACTTTGCTGAGTTCTGTGGTGGATCTGTGTTGTACGGCAGCTGTTGCTAATATTAGCGTGTTCAAAGCTACTGAGTCCATCTCACTTAAAGATAGAAGATTTATAGCAGGGGAGCAAAATTTAGGAGTTTTAGAGCTTCACCGAGACTTTTTCCAAAGGTTCATGGGATGGAAAAAACAAGTACAGGGAATGTAAACAATGTTAATTCAGTATCTGTGTAGATTACATCGTATGACCACAAGTATGCGACTCATTCATTTTTTGAGTTCATGTCAGACACACCCGTTTCTGATAGGCACACATTCCTATACAGGGATAGTGTATCCTAGTGAGTAGAACTTTGGGCTATAAACCAGACAATTGGGGGTTCAAATCCTCAATCCTGTCCACTCTAGGCTGACACTGTCATACTGCTCTGACCACAACTAACATACAAGTTTGGATATGCAAAGAAAGAATTCTGTTGTACTGTACATCTTTATATGTGTAAAGAATAATTCTTCTTTTTCATGTACACTCCAAAACCTTAAGAACAACTTCCAACAGGACAGACAGATATTCTAGGTCATGCCAGACCTTTATATTAATGCAATTAATATAACGAAAGCCTTCTCAAAAATAAAATCAAGGGATTAAAACAGGTATACATGACACCAGTGGGCTTGCAATAGAGCTGCAGTGAAGTGCCCTAGAAAGATGAAAAAACAGAAAAAAAGAACAATGGCTGAACAACAAAAAAAACTCAACTAAATTATTGCGCCTGATCAGGTACCTCAATGTCTCCAGGCAGGTGAAAGTGACCAACCACAATAAAAGTGCCTGATATTTACTGCTTTTGATTGCATAAATATAGTAAAAAAAATCATTAATTGGAGCATGAAATGTAAAAAAGACACGCATCTTTAATAGCAGAATGCCTACATTCTATTGTAAAGCGAGGTGGAAGCTCTGGTGCTGATGTGTCCATTTTAATATCTGTTTTGTAAGCAGGCCAGCAATCCCAATCAAACAGACTGTTTACTCTCAAAGTCACGACCGTAACAGAACTTGATATCTCAGTCTATAATAACTGACTGAGAAATCAGTTCAAACGTCTTCAGATGTGGGACTCCTAATGAAACTCCCCAATCCAGCTGAAGGCATTCGGTGACCTGATATTGAAAATGGACCAATTTAACACTCAAGTCAGTATATTGTTTGACGTATTTACATTTTGTTCAAGTTTGTATTTGCAGTGAAGCCAATTCGGGTGCATTTTATGTAACAATGTGTATCTGTACTGTAAAGAAAAAAAAATACATCTTCAATCACATTTCCTTACCGTGTGCCGGCCACAAGGTGACAACAGACTCAGAGGAAAAAAAATAGTTCTCAATTTTTTCCCCCTCATAAAGCGATCCCATCGCAATCATGGAAAGGTCATTCATCAACAGACATCTGGTCTGCTTACAGAAATCAGCCTCTGGCAAAGCCTAAGAATCGAGATCGAAATATCACGTCTGACGGCTGAAGAAGACTTTTCGGTTTGAGACAACGCCAGAGTGAAGAAAGAAAATACTGAGGGATCTTAGAAGACAAGCTCTTTTTCAAGCCGGCCGCTTGTTTGCTTGATTGCGATACATAAAGAGAGGCCAAGCAGAGGCAGCCGAGTGCGAGCGCTCATCGCCATTCAGGCCTAATTGCGGAATTCTGGATGAATCCTCCCGGGCGGAAACAATAGATGATCCAGGGTTTATTTCTCGCAGGCTGAAACCTGTTACCATTTTGCTTGTTTAGGAATCTGGCTGGAAGCTGAGTTGCACTGCAAGGATCAACAGTGAAGCATTGAAAAACACAAATGATGCACGTTTGCTTTTTTTTAAAGGTTGCACGTTTTGTTCCATTCTCTTCATTGAGGGTGTAGATTTGTTCCGCTCACTTCATGATGGGTACACGTTTTGTTCCGTGACTTTTTCGAGGGTAGCAGACTTTCTTCCATTTGCTCTGTGTTTGTAATGGAGTGAAGAGATGGGTGCATTATACACCAGGAGTGTCTAAACTTTTTGCAAAGAGGGCCAGATTTGGTGAGGTGAAAATGTGTGCATGTGTGTGTGTGTGTGTGTGTGTGTGTGTGTGTGTGTGTGTGTGTGTGTGTGTGTGTGGGCAACCATTCAGACTGACATAATTTGAATTGTCTATTGGAAAAAGCGCTATATAAAAAAAGTTAATTTGACTTGACTAGTTGACTAGTTTAGACGATGAAATAATAACATAGCAATAAAATATGAATATAAAAGTCTGCTATTATTATTTTTCTTTGTATGCTAATCTAAGCTTAGCCAAAATACAGAGATAGCCCCCATCCTCTGAATCAAACAGTAAATATGTCTACGTGGTGTAATGTAACCTGTACTCAATACCTAAGTGGTGATATAATACCGCTAATTTTTGAACCCTGCAACCCTTAGATTTCGTCAGTGGTAAGATTGGGTATGGATATTTCCAGGTGGCGCCAGATCCTCTTTGATCCGCGAATGAAAAATGAGTGAATTGAAAAAAGTGGGAGAGAGAGAGAGAGAGAGAGAGAGAGAGAGAGAGAGAGAGAGAGAGAGAGAGAAAGGTTTTCCATCATGTCCTCGTCCGGGTGGGTACCAAGGAAGCACAAACGATCGTTTTTAGAGCGGCCACGTTGAGCCGGGTGATGACAGGAGGCCCTCTTGGCTTCCAGATCCTCCTGGCTGTGCCAATGTTTGGCTGCATTTTTCAGCCTCATTAATGCGTCAGCGTGGGCACACGAGGTAAATTAATGACCCTCCTTAAATTATATATGGGTGTAAATGGATGGAGTCATAACTTGGGCTTTTGTACAAGTGCATTCGCTCAACAGAAGATCACCTTATGGTCCCGGCTTGCCAAAAAAAGCAAACGTGCCTCTTCCACCACACGCCTTTATTGTTGCTTCCAGGGTGAAAATTAGGGTTAAGTCTTCGCTGAAAGATTCAGGTCGCACCTTCACCCGGCCACATGTAGGACATGCTGATCAAGGTTTCAGGAAATCGGCTGAGTTGAATTTCAAAAGATCGACCGACTAAGATTTGGAGATAAAGTAACAATGAACAGAGCAGCTGGAATGGATTTAAACAGCTCGAGTGAAGCGTAAAATTGATCTGGATGCGAGCCGCTGCGAGACGTGTTAGACGGAGAGTTGAGTCCGACTTATCCGGTTGTCCGATCTGCACTCGCTGGCCGATTAGATGTACTTTTGACTGGAACTGGTGAGAAGTTGTTGACGATCACTGGTGAAAATCTGTCAGAACACAAGCAGACATTTATATAGAGATGTTCAATGTGTTCAATGCTGTATGGCCACTAGTATTGGGACACTACTTTTGTTACTATCTTTAACACAGTCATGAATTATGGTTGTATGTACATCCACAGAGCTTACCTGAATGTCAAGGAGCTGAAAGATCTGCTCAAACTGGATGGCTCAACGCATCTCAACATCTTTTTTGCCAACTCCACGAATGAGGACCTGGCAGGTGTGGCAACCTGGCCATGGGACAAAGAAGCTCTGACTCATTTAGGTATCTGTCTTACCTACCTACCTACCTACCTACCTACCTACCTACCTACCTACCTACCTACCTACCTACCTACCTACCTACCTAC
>JAOUQU010404729.1:0-11978 GCA_028566735.1 Ammoglanis amapaensis
GTGTGTGTGTGTGTGTGTGTGTGTGTGTGTGTGTGTGTGTGTGTGTGTGTGTGTGTGTGTGTGTGTGTGTGTTCTCATTGACAAATTTGGATTACAAATTGACTTTGGACCCACCGATTTTTAAAAAACTTTTTACATATTTAATAAAACGATAATAACAAACGATCTTACAACTTTGAGCTATTCAATTTTTTTGTGTCATATTTATTTTTAAAGCGCATGAAGTTCAGTAGTACTGCCCTCTAGTGGTTACTGATCAAAATTGACTACAGTTGTTTATTGGGATTTTAACTCTTTGGTTAGGTTAATGGCAGGAAATGTTTATTCATTACACAAGTTTTATCAGTACATAGTTATATCGAACACAATTATGTGCAATTTAGTATCTCCAATTCACCTCATTGGACGTTTTTGGACGGTAAAAAGAACTTGTTGATTTGAAAATTGAACTGACCGGGTATCAGATTTTGATTTTACAATACTTTTCACCATTGTGCACACTGAGGAATCTGTCTTCCAGGTTTTACCCAAAATTTTGTGCAGTGAAACACATTTACAAAAATAATTAAATATAGTGGACAATCCTAACCATGTTGCCCAGAGAGAAGTTGCCTTAACTTTCAGAATCGAACCATCAACCTTCTAATCACAAGCCTAGTTCTCTAACCACCACAGTGTCCCTTATCACAAATACGAAACATTTAATCAGACCATTTTAAATACATGTATTTTTAATGAATATAAAGAATGTATTAAATATTTTTAAATTGTTTCCCATATTTGTTTTTTTTTTTTCAAATATAAATTAAACAGGCTTGTAAATCTTACTTTTCCATTTATCCCAATTGCTGAAGCAGCAAGTCACATTTTGTCCACTAGAGGGAGCACTCAACCTTTCGTCCTATGTGAAGTGAGGCCATTATGTCACTTCTTTTTTGCGCCTCTAGAAGACACTTTAGCTGTGTAAATAATGCACCTTTAAATACTTTCTGACGTTTTTTAAGAACACAAGGCAACATGAAATAAAAATTTTATTTTATTAAATTTAGGGTTACTTTAAGCTTCCCTAAAATTATTTCAAAACAGCAAAATAAAATATGCTAAACAAAAATTAAGCTAATTATCTGTCTGTTTACATGCTTTCTAAATGTGATATATGACAACAATAAAATATGAAGTTCTACATGCAAGTATTAGAATAGCTATATATTGATGTTGGACTATTACAAAGACATCTATGGTTTAGGTATATTTTAAGTATATAACAAAAACATTTTCAAGAAAATTTTCAAGATAAAAGCAACAAAATATGTACAAGAAATGTTATTTTACAACAGATTAACAGTTTATTATTTAATTCATTTTTATTATGACAAATTACGTTCTTTATATTGTTAAAGTATATTTCGCAGCCCCTGAAGCCCCTGAAATCCTGAGTCATTTACAAATCATAATACTTAAAACTCTAAAGACAAAGAGAAAAATGTGCTGCGACATTTTATAGTAAAACTGAATTATTGTACATGAATTAATAGTAAGTTGGCTAATTCATGGTTCTACTAAATCTCACACGAAGAACAATATGGTTCCACTTAAGCTATAAACTTCACAGCATATATTTCTTTCAGGGTAATCACTTAAAATGTCTTAGCATTTTCTTATTATATAATAAACCAATTTTATGGTGGTAAAGCATATGTGAGTATACAACAGAAAATACACAAATGCACAAATATATTGTACACTTTCTATCAGTGTCCAACTATACACACACTTTCCCTTTCCCTGGATTGACATTACAATTGCATATTAGAACACAAAGATACAGGATATTATACTTATACTATTAAAAATGATCTTTAAGAGTTTTTAACTTTAATATAATTTTAAACATGCTTCAAAACAGCAAAATAAAATATGATATTCCAAAACAGCAAAGTAAGCCATTAAACAATATACAAAGTGTCTACTTGTTTTCTTAACGTTCTATACATAATACAAATAAAAATAGGACGTTCCCTATGCAATCAATAGGATAGCAATATATTTGCTATATATTTAAATACATGCTGTCTGGAATTAAATTGTTAAAGAAAAACAATCTCTATGGTTTAGGTATATTTTTAAGTAGCATCATAAAAACAAGTTAACAAAAAGATTAACAGTAGCACACATATTTAACATAATAACAATACATCTCATGCACATTATTAGAAGTAAAAGGAAACATTGTTTGGCTGAGAGTTCAATGTGATGTCATTTGGTTTAGCCGCCAATACACGTACAGCCCACAGCAATACTTTCTACCACTGTCCGATAACATTGACGAATATGTTTCTGCTTCTTCTTACGTGTGCATCGTCGCTTGACTGGAATCATGGCATAGATGAGCACACTGGTCATGGTGTGGTCCTCTTGCATTGTAAATGGATTGATACAGCCCGCACATGCACACTTGGCTTCTGGGATGTCTACAGGTTTACGGTCATCATCGTGATTGATTCTAAATGAACAGATGAGGCAGAAGGTTAATACATTTGGACATATATCGGTTAATCCTTAACAACAAGTGTAATTATCCATTTATTGGTCTCACAGAGCTTTCTTAGTTTAGTTTATCTTAAATAATTGACTAAAATATAGTCAGCCGAAGCACAGTCACTTTGAACAGGAATTAAACCTGAACTGTTGAATCTAATGTCACAAATATTTCAATAAATGTTTTTACCCACATATAGATTCTTATTCTAGCATGACTGCTATGTACACAAAGTGAGATCAGATATAGAGGAAGTCATGTGAAACATCTTTTAATTAGTTACTAAATCTCTAAAAATCAGAAATCTGTAAATAGGTCTTTTCTGTGTTTAGTTTTGCTTTACATAAACATTACATTGGGTTGCACCTGTATGTGCAGTGATATACAATCCATCACAGTTTGAAATCAATCTTGAATTAAAACATCAATTTCTAATTAACGACATTCTAATTAACTGCACTGGAGTGTTAAAATATAGAAAAAGCTTATTGCTCATTCTACACTACTAATCCTCTACTGCTGACCATTTATTACTTTGTAAAAAATAATTGAACTTGATTAAACAAATGAACTCTCCGGGCCTCAGTAGAACATGTCTATCCCATATATTTTGTTATCAATAACACACAAATCCGAGGCCTATTTAGCATGTACAATAATTAATTATTTTAAAAGCTACGCCGACCATAGCCAAGATACTTGTTATGCAATTACTGGTAATGGCGCTGCTGTTTCTGTAACCTTTTCACTGATTTCTCAGTTGAAAGAGACCCCTATAATTCCTCCACAGATGAGATGTTTTGTTGGAGCATCTTTCTCAACACAGCATGTAAATAAAATGTTAATAGTGCATGATCTGGAGGTGCAATTTTGTGAAATATGTGTGATAATGACAGGTTGCTCTCCTAATAAACAATTAGATCTGTAAAGTTTAAACAGTAAAAAAATATGTATGATTGGTCCCATTTGAGTACTGCAGTTGGTGGTGCATTAGAAAACCAGCATTAGCGTCGTTATTTGTTTTGAAACATTGGGTATAGAGCAAGTATTGCTAAAAGTAAGTTTTACAGTAATTTGGGGAAACAAATCATTTCCAGTATCCATGCCACTTTATCCATGTAATGGTTATGTTTAGTTTAATTTAAACTGGGTGAAAAAACTCTGGCAAGAAATGAAAAATTAATTATGGTATTCGTAGTGCCAGTTGGTCTAACTGTTTGCCTTTGAACCAATGGGAGACATGTACATATGGAGCTTAACATTTGCTACCCATTGTATACATGTAAATCCAACAAAACGCCCACAAATGATGTTAAATTTCTTGTATGCCATTGACTTTATGGACATGTTACTGACAATTTTTAAGAAGTAATTTTCAATTTTTTGGGGGAGGCACAATGGCTAAGTGGTTAGCACTGTCGCAGCACTGTTTCCTCATAGCAAAAAGTCCCACATTTGATTCCTGGGCAAATTCCTGAGCTTTATGTGTGGGCTTATTATGGGTGCTCCAATTTTCTTTCAGTCTAAAAACCTACAGGTTAGGCAAACTGAGGATGCAAAATTTACAATATTTACATGTAAATCCTTTTGGCTGATCTTACATCATGATCCTGATCATGACCTGCAGTAATGCAGTAATTTTGCACATTTTTTAAATGCCAGATCCTTTCTTCACACACCCCTATTAGTTAGACACTCGTTATACACTTAGTTAGACATCCTTGTGGCTAGAGAGGCCCCTCGCTAAAATTTGGAACCTGTGAGCTGGTTTATTAGCATAATATTTAATATATATAATAGGGTCCGTTGAATTTAAAAACGTGTTGTAAAACAAAATGTTTTTATGATTTACCTTTCATTGGGGCTTTCAGATTTTAGCCATTCTTTAGCCATACCATAATATGGTTTTGTCTTTTAATGAGTAGGGGAATAATGATTGTAGTACAAAATTTTAACTCACTTGTATGACCATGGAGAAAGGCTCCGAGTGTTGGACATCCAAAGGTGTCGATCTATCACACACTTGCTTTTGGACAGGGCTGGGTTGTTTCTAACCTGGGACACCATGTCACCTATGGCCTTATCAAAGTTAATTTCTTGTTCATCGTGGTCCCCGGTATCAGACATGTGCTCCCCAGTCAAGATTGGGTCGAGCGGGATACTAAAGGAAGTGGAGTTGCGCTTTGGTGGTGCTTGCTGATTCGCTGCTTTATTTTTCCGAGCTTTCCCTTCTTTTTTTGCTAATGACGACAGCAGAACATCTGCCAACATCAGCAGCATCAACAGCTGGTGGAAACACATTTAGATCACTTTAGCCATCAGTTATTCAACATAACTATGAGTGTTTATTGCACTGGAAGCTTTTACATGTTGTTACATGTTTTACAAGTTGTTTATGATTTGTCTGTAACAAATCTGCATAAACAGGCCCAATACACACAGATCCGTTTAGAGAAGCCTGATTGTTTTTAAATAATGGAATTTACAAAAAAAAAAAAACAATGAAAAAACACACAAGCAGACCAAATGCCAGGACTAAGCATAGATGCCCAAAGCAGTGCCATTGTTTCACAATAGTTCCATGCAGTAACATATTTTTTGTTATGCTGCAAACAAGCTTAGGGGCTGTTGCCTCACACTAAGAAGTGGGTTCAATCCCTAGGTGGGGTAGAATGGATACTTTTTTGTGTATTCTCTCCATGTCCGTGTACATTTTCTACTGGTTTCCAAACACATGCCACCAGGTTGATTGGAGATATTGAATTATCCCGCACACATTGTAGTGTGTACTACCCTGTTTCTATCGGAAGGTTCATCGAGACGAATGTCAATACACTGGATGTAAAAGAACTAGACAACTGAAATCTGATGCCAAGGCATCAGACACGTACGGGCAGTCATCCCATTGTGGATCAAAGATTGAAAAATGCCCAGTGTGCATTATCTGAAGAGAAATGTTATAATAGTATAAAAATTGTCTGAAGTTACATTTAAAAATAACGATTAACTATATATAATGGAAATGATTGATCTTATTGAAAATTGAAACTATTAACAATTTAAAAACTATTTATAATGTAAAATGTAACATCCATGTATTCATTCGTTGTCAGTTTTACCACCACCATGGTCTGATTTACTCAATGAACCCCCTTGTTGTTTATACATCTACATGCAAGATAAACTAAATGATTCAGTAAAAAATCATCGTATAGTCATAATAAATTCACTGTTATACTACATTATATTGAACTGTAATTTACATTTCGAAATAAAACTATAATAAAATATTTGCAGTTTTACTATTTGATTAATAATAATAATATTAATAATAAGGCGTGTACTACATGCCTTTCTAACCAAAAATAGAAACATATTTTAAAGAAATGTCTGAATAGATTGTAATAAGTACTAACAAACTCAAAAATAACAACCATCCACAAACACAAAACCTGATAATAACCAGTCTTTATGATTGTTCAATTAAAAGCAATAAGTAAGATGTACTTATACAACAAATAGTAAAATACAAACAATGGTGAAGAAAAAATATTTATATATATTATATATATACATTTATAAACATAGTTAAATATATATATATTTAACTGCATCATGTAGAATTCAACCTTTTTAGTGTCAAGATCAAAAAATAAAATAAAAAACTTAACAAACTGAATGCCGCAAACTGATTCACATCTCACTGATAAATTGTCCTTCTGTTAAACTGTATTTGACACAACAATGTTCACATACCTCAACTATACATTACACTTACATTTACATGCATATAAAACATACAGGCTGTTACGTATTTTCATTTAATGCAGTAGCCAAATATTTTTCCTAATACTGTACATGACAATAATCGAAAGGTCACCACCAGTACTTACCCCATTCCAAAATTTGCTCATGGTTTCCTCTCAAGTTGCTGTGATCACATTTGGCACACGTGCTCAGCCTTTGCATTAAACACATTTGTGGTGAAACAAGCAAAATACATTTCACTACATACCAGGTTCTGTCAATCGAAGGGAGGGGCACACCTGTGTTGGGTAGCTTTAGGTGGAGCCTGATGAAGAGAACAGTGAATGAGGTCAGTAAGTATACATCACATACCATTGCTGTTGTACAAATAGGGAAAACCGCATAATATAGGACATTAAAATAACATTTTAATTTGGTAAACACAACTGCAACTGAGTTGAACAGAACTGAACTGTTTGAAGCTCGAGTCTCCTAGTATACAATGGTATACATATAGAGCATTTAGTGGTTGCTTTACGTTAAATTAATTTGCAAACAACTGAGAGTTGGCAACCTGAAATATCACAATCTTTTATTTGTGTTATTATTGGCATCAGGATGTAGCGGAAAAGTCTGTTGGCTGCTAAGTAGGCTATGAAACTCAAGCATATACTGAATACAAATAGTTATTGACTTTACTTGTTCATACTAGTTCAGAACAACATGTATTATGCACATGTTTTAAAAATATTGTGCAAAATATTTATACTAGAACAAAAGAAGCGAGGTATTATTCCTAGTCTAAGTGGGCAAGAAATTTGAATCATTGCTACTTTATGGCTTCCACTTGTATTATTTGCATTCTAAGTGGGCAAGAAATTTGGAATCATCACTACTTTATGTCTTCTACTTTGTGCTCTCTGTGTCTGCTTTCCCCCTTTTTTACTCAAATACACCTTTTATTTCTTTTTCAGGAAGTTCATAAACCCTGTTCACACAAAGCAAACAAACAGCACTTTGAAGGTCTATAGATGCACTCTGGGAACGTTCCTTCACAGAATAGTGCCTGCCACTACGGACATGAGCCATCCGAGGTTTTGTCTTTGATCCTCTCCTTTATTGGCATGCTCATGTTTTCAATAGATTCTATTGAGATGACCAAAGAAAGAACACCTGTTTTAAGGCAGGTTAGGGCAATTCAGCTTCAAAAGAGAATAATTAAAGACCCACCTGTAAAATGAAAGTCCAGAAACATATCTTGTGTTTTAAGTGAGAGGAAAAACAAATGAAATATAGACTACTTCTATCTATATTGTCTCTTACAAAAGAAAATCATCTACATAGGCAGCTCCCTTTGAATACATTTATTGGCTTCTATGATCCTACGAACATTATTTGAAGTTGGGAATAATCATATAATCTTATCTATGTAAAAAGACTCAAAAGTGCAGTTATCAAATTCTTGTATAATTATGGATTTGGAGCATGCAGATCTGAAATAGAAAATTAAATACAGTTAATTTTGTGCATCCCAAACCAGTGTTTATATGGGCTTTCAAGCGTTCAGGGATTTGGGTTGCCTAATAAGTTGTGAATAAATATATGTTTATGAATACATTTTTGGTGAAACTAACTCTACAATTAGTTTATCTTTTTTATGTTTGTGTGATAGTGCTTCTCTGCCATTGCTTGGTCACTGGTGTATACTGGCGGTCTGCAGACTGCCTCCAGAGTTAATGTTTTTTTCTTGTTGGTGACTTTTCTGGTTAGAGACTTGATGATGCATAACTTCAGCTTCGGTTATGCTACTATATAAAGGTTCAGCCCTAGGATCTTGTTTTTGTTTATCAAGACATTTCTTCCCTGTTGAATTTATCTCTGGTTCTTTGCTTTTCTGTCACCTCCTAAAACCCGCAGGTAGAGTGTTTTTTGATGGACTGGTGTTTCATTCACTGACTGTTTTTCTGTAACTGTCCTGAAATGACCCATGTAGTTCTCTAAAATTAACTTAAAATATATTTTACATAGATTTAAATTTCATCACAATTTAAAAAGCATCACACCATTATGTATTATAAGGATTTATCTCACGCCGATTTTCTCAGCCATTTACCCACCTCTTTTTTACTGCATGCACCTATTAATCAAAACCAGTTGTGGGGTTATTGTTCAGTCAAAAAGATTCAGTTTGTTCGCATTTGACAAAAGATTCAATCATATTTCCTTTAAAACTTTATGAACTCCGGATATTGGGTTTGTGGTTAGAGCAGATATATCTAAAAAGCTTTCCTTGCAGCTTTACAAATCAAAACAAAAACAAAAATGTTGCCAGTATTGACATTTCTTCAGTTGGAATCATTTAATGGTTAAAAGATTAAATTGTTAACAGCTTTTGTTTTTAGACACTGCGTCTCTGTGTGTGTACATAAATATATTATTAAATAGAAACATGCAGTTAAACCTAGAACACAGAAATACTGAGATACAATGCAATGTTCATGTTTTCTGGGTTAGTTAGAAAATAGCTTTAGGACTGTAAAAACTACAGTATTAAGTAATATTTTTAGAAATGTAGCATTTTTTAAGAATTTAGAATACTATACACATATGTGAAAGACACATTCAAACACACAGATGAACATATAGGGTGGAATAGTGAGCACATGTGCCCCTGTGGGCAGCCGTTGGGCACTTCAGCCGTGACCCGTTGGTTCTGGTAATTAAAACAGCAACATTCTAATCACAAGCTCTGTTCTCTAATCACCACAGCATGGCTGCCTCCTTTTGTTTTAGGTTAGGTGGTCGACTAACTGAATAGAAATGTTTTTGCCTGTATACCTGTTTTGTTTGTTTGTTTTTTTTTTTTACAATTTTGTATTAAAATCTAAAGAACTATACTACTATATTATGTAAAATCATTAAAAAAAATACTCAATAATTACTTGGCATCACATTCTTTTACAGTTCTGTATATTACGGGCATAAAAGGTCACCCACTGTAATATTCTGTCAGAACCATCTTTAGCTTTAATTATGGCACACATTTGCTTATTTGACCTGGCCATTAAGAGGGGGTGCAACACCCCAGCACTTCCTCATTCAGTGTACCAGGTTTGAACACTACCAATTCTTCCCCAAATTTACCATTCCCCAGTTCACCTCCCTCCCAGACCCCCAGAATCTGTCACAATATGTTAGAGACCATAATCAAATGTAACTACAATATCGTGGGACTTAAACTTTTAACGCTTTTACCAGAAGTACATTATCATTTTCCAACAAGTAGCTTTGAATGTACTGCATACTATATGCAGACTTTTTAAAATTGTGCGTTCTGAGTTTTCTTATGAAAACTATACAAAGAACAATATCTAACTGCACATGTGTGTATATTGTGATATGAAGAAAATGTGACAGGATAATAACCATTAACCAGTTAACCACATATAACTAGCTGATGAACATTAACAGTCTGAGATATTACTTGTGTATGCTCAGTTCTCATATTCATCATATCTGAGTTGCATAGGCATAAGTATTATATATAGCTATCACACATTTTGCACCCAAGGTTTGTACAATGAGAGAAAACTACAGCCATCAGAGGTTGTAGCTTGCTTATTTATGAGGAGCCATTCGTTGTTCATACAGTTGCCCAGCCCAGCCAGATTGCGGAGCTGGTTCGATGTATTTAAAATATATTTACTAGTGTGCTAGCTTGATTTGGTAGTGGTTATGGTTACCTTGCTGGGGTCAGTTAAAAATTCGATCTGGCATTGAAATGTATTTGCTGATTGGCAGATTAGTGCAGCAGGTAGAATTGGTCCCATGCAGCTTGTGAAAAGTAGGATAAAATCATATTAAAATAAATAAATTGATAGAGATGCATTACAAACCCACAGTGCATAATGACCTAATTTTGTTGAAAACAGTTTTTATATTCTAAGTATAGTCCATATGGTTAAAGATGCACATATAAAGGTTTAAACAGTGTTATCATTACAAATTATGATGTTGATTAGTTCTGGTATGGCTGTTTGATATTTGTACTTAAATGTATTCATTCACTTTTTACCTACCACATGTACTTGGTCATGTTCATGGTGGGTTTAGTGCCAGCTGAAAATGCTTGATGTGACATAATAAAAACACCCTGGTGAGGTCATCATTGTATAGAATCATATAGATAAAGTCACTCACCCCAGGGGCAATTGTGCAGCCAATTAACATGTTTCAAAAGATAAAAAGAAAACCAAATAACTCAAAGCAGCCGACATGGATCTGGCGAGAACATCAAACCAAGGACCCCAGGCCACATTTTGCTATGTTGCACTGTGCTACTGTCAGCAGCTGCACCAGTGTGTTGCTTTTGTCATATTTGACATTTATAGAATAATTCGGTTAAACACTTTCTTCCACAGATCAGATCTTCAGGTTTTGTCAAATAACTGAAAAAAGGTATGTCTTTGAACTATTAAGGCACAAACAATGTAATGAAACACAATAGAAACTTTCGAAGCTCTTGACTTTTTGTGCACTTTATTGTGATTAGCATTTGTTGTGTTTTCTTTTATTCTATGGTGAGCAGAAATTAGAAGATACCAGGCCGGCCACCAGAAGTTCTTCAAAATCAATGTAGTTTATTGAAAGTAGTTGACGAATGCTTCGTTCGCGAACAGGAACTGCTCAGAATGCTGCAAAATGCACACAAGCTCAGAAGTTCGAAAATTCTATATCCCGTCTCCCTCTTTTAAGTCTATTCACCCTCCTGTATCCCCCTTCGCTCAGGCTTTGATAATCATCATAAAGGGTGGGTTTTCATCATATTGGACACATATTCTTTTTAATCTTTACTTATTCCGGGAATCTCGTGTTGGAAACCTCCTAATTTCAGAGGAAATATTACTGGTTATTTACACACTTTTCTGCACGTCTCTCTTGTACTCCAGAAGACCTGTAATGTATCCTGGATTGACCCTACTTAATTAATCTAAAAATCATGGAATTCCCAACACATTATTTTTATAATATAATTGGCAATTAAATAAAATGTCCAAGATAAATACAGAATAAAAAATTATCCTAAAAAGGCAAAAACAAAGTCAGTCAAATTGTACAGCTGTGCAATATGGCCATTAGTCAGTACATAAATCAGCAATCCCTTTAAAAGAGCTCCAAAAGTATTTTGAAGAGATGAGAGGACTTATGCAATGTGGAAATACAGATTGCATAACAAATATTTACCTTTCCATACAGGTCTGATTTATGGACTGTAAAGATAGTCCTCTAATCTCTTCAAAATACTTTTGGAGTACTTTGACTGGAAATATAATAGAATAATAGATCAATGAACATATTTTTATACAATCATGCTGAAAAAGATAATACAAAATTATACTTCATTCTTAAACCAACTACCCCAACATTCTTAAAAAAAGATGAACAATACAGCCAAAACAGCAGTAAAGTTGTTAAAATGTTTGATGATCTGCCATTGATCTGCTGTTAGCAATTCAATCCAAAATTTCCAAAATACAAGTGTGTAAATGCTTTAAAGGCGTACTCAAAAAGATGTTATAATTGCTGTTAAAAAATTAGATGTTATAATTGCTGTTAGGGACAGTGTAGCCTAGTGGGTAGAGCGTTGGGCTGGGAACCCAAAGGTTGGGGGTTTAAATCCAGGCTCTGCTAC
>JAOUQU010404750.1:0-11977 GCA_028566735.1 Ammoglanis amapaensis
TGTAGGTAAGTGTATAGTTACTGTATATCAGTGTATTGTGTAGGTAAGTGTATAGTTACTGTATATCAGTGTATTGTGTAGGTAAGTGTATAGTTACTGTATATCAGTGTATTGTTACTGTACGTCAGTGTATAGTTACTTTAGGTTAGTGTATAGTTACTTTAGGTCAGTGTATAGTTACTTTAGGTTAGTGTATAGTTACTGTAGGTCAGTGTATAGTTACTTTAGGTTAGTGTATTGTGTAGGTTAGTGTATAATTACTATAGGCCAGTGTATTTTTACTGTAGGTCAGTGTATAGTTACTGTAGGTCAGTGTATAGTTTTAAGCTGAGGTGAAGCCAGTATCATTCCGAATTCTTCCCAGTAGCCTGTTCATGAACCTGAATGTGGTATTTCATTATTTTAGACTCACAGATGAAAGACCGAGCTTTCTAATCTATGGGATTAAGGGTTTAAGATTTAGTCACCTGTCTGACTGTTGAGGTTTAGTGATGAATGTTAACGTGCACGGTGATGTGAGGATGTAGGACAGTGAGACGAGCTGCTGCAGCTTTAATTAGACCTTCGTCAAATTAGTCTTTCATTTTCTTTCCATTTCAGGAATGCCCGAGCGGCCTAGTCGATGAGGAAACATTCAAGACCATCTACTCTCAGTTTTTCCCCCAAGGCGGTAAAGAAATGTATATTCGTCCTCTTTAGACATCACTGTGTGGACAAAAGTGTTTGGACACCCTTTTTGATGAATACATTTGTGATTTTAAGCAACATCGATCATCGGTGCTCATACAAATTTAAACTTTTAAGTAAACAGATCATGGAAAAATCCGATACCATATGCCGACCCCTGCTCTGACTGAGGTGAATTAAACCACCCCTCACCCCCTGTCAAGTGTTCAGCAGCCGTATGCATCTTTAAACGGAATAAAAGATCAGCACTGCGTACAGAGAGAGACACACCCCGATCATGCACTCGTTCCTTGTCTCTGTGGGTTCTTAGACACCCTAACAAGCTTAAACTCGATACTCGATGTCCTCGATATCTCACCTCTGTACCAACAAGCTCATCTCACAGCTAGGTGTCCAAATACTTGTGTCTCTGTGTGTGTGTTTGTGTGTGTTTGTATATGTAGAGTATATCAGCCCTGAACAATATCTTTGACAATACTTGTCATTTCAGATGCCACTATGTACGCCCACTTCCTGTTCAACGCGTTCGATTTGGACAGAAACGGCTCCATTCGTTTTGAGGTAAGGCTTTGTGGTTCTCCGTGAGCGACTATTAATTTGGTTCTTAGGAAAAATCCACAAGCGACTGAGGCTGCGAGGTCGGAAGCGTGACTTCGCAGCGTGGTTCGAGTTCACTGTGTCAGTTATGATCACTTATAACCGTACATAGTTTATTCTGACATGTGCTCGTGTGGTAGGACTTTGTGATCGGACTTTCTGTGCTCCTGAGAGGTTCCGTGACTGAAAAACTGAACTGGGCCTTCAACCTTTACGACATCAACAAAGACGGATACATTACCAAAGAGGTACCAAAAAGCACCTCAGGTACCTCACACACCCATTCAACCCAAACACACACACCGAGGAGACAGATTCTCCACACAGATTAGAATCATGACTTGATGACTGTGATGCGATTAATGAAGTTAATCAATGGAGAACAAATTGAAAAACTTCATCTTTATTTGATCAAGCTAAATAAAACCAGCTTATTTCTTTACATTCCTTATTTATGTATTATTATTTACAAAGTACATTGTTCTCATGATTTTAATAACACGCGCTATGTGTGTGTGTTTGTGTGTGTGTGTGTGTGTGTGTGTGTGTGTGTATGTGTTTGTCCGTGTGTGTGCTTGTCTGTCTGTCTATGTGTAAACATGATTAAACTCCTGGTGGGATTTTTAATCATATTGCAACAGCACCATCTAGTGGCGAAATATTGCATTGCAAAATAATAACACCTAAACTTAATTTATTGAACTAAGTTTAAATATTTCCAAATAGATAGTTAATGCATAAGTAAACTTAAACACAAACCTTTCTGTTCTTCGACCTCCCCAACATCCTTCCTTGCAGCACGCATTCATACCAGCCCTACACGCAACCCCCAGACATATAAACATACGTACATACACACTTGCATCAACACGCAACATGCAAAAATCCTACAATATGTAATATGTTCTGTTTGGTGCAGGAAATGCTGCTGATCATGAAGTCTATATATGACATGATGGGGAGGTACACTTACCCTTGCGTACGAGATGATGCACCATTCGAACATGTGGAAAAGTTCTTCCAGGTAGTTACACGCTACAAAATCAACAAAAACATATATATCTAGAACAGTTGGGGTTGCAATCTTTTGAACTTTCTTTGATCCCTATTCTTGCAGAAGATGGACAGAAACCAGGATGGCGTTGTGACCATCGACGAGTTTATAGAAACATGTCAGAAGGTATTTGTATAGATTTGATTGATTACAAATCAGAAAAATATGAAGCATATTTATGATGAAGCTGTAATGATGTGTGTTGCAGGATGACAACATCATGAGCTCCATGCAGCTGTTTGAGAACGTGATATAGTCCAATATAACATCAATCATCAAATCTGTCATCTGAAAATGAAAAAGCACCCAGCACAGAAACCCAGCAGCACAGTTGCATCCAAGTCCATCCTGTTAGAGACTCGTAGATTTGCACACAGGGATTAATTTGGGTCCGGGAAATGGCACAGCGAAAAAGAAGAAAGAGGAGGAGAAGGCAGCCCCAGAGAGGCAAATACAGTTCATTAAACCAATTTTGTGTTTTTAAAGGTTTTTAATATCCAAAATGAACAGGTTGAGAGCCGACCCGATTTTTAAAACGATATTTTACAACAATGCACTTGACGACTGCCTTGATTCTCTTCATCTCTTCCAAAAGCTCCAATCTGGATGGATTATGTTTGATTCTATAGATGGATAAATATCAGATACTCAAGAAACCTTCAGGTCCAATAAAGACTTTGAAAAGCACAAGGGAGGGAGTTCTCACTACCATATAGTAAACGACAACAAAAAAAACTAACTTAAGCATGCTAATCCCAAACGATGTGTGATTGTTGTGGTTTGCCTGCACTGACAATGACAAAGTTGTACATTTCCTTTCTTGTGAGCCATGTAGATTCTTCCGGAGACTTCTCACTCTACAGGACTTGTATGTGTAGCGTAAGATATTGTAACGTATTAATCTTTAAGTTCTGCTCGAATCTATATTGCACTGAGAATGAACAAGTGACGTTTGTTCCGAATTTAATAGACACTCGAATAATGTAGACATCTTGTTATTGAATTGTTTAGAAGAATACTTGGAAATGTTTTTTTGTTTCTTTCCTTGAATTATATTTCATTTGGAAGGTGTATGCATTGGCAAAGTTGAATAAACATACTTTATTATAATTATTTAAATTATAAATAAAATAATAACTTATAATTAGCTTTATTTACCGTGTTATTTTGCAGTACACACTGGATACTAATGAGACGTCGAAGCACAGTAGGATTACGCTGATTCAACTAGCCAGTCTAGAACTGGTTTAATTATAATTCTCACCACACACACACCATCTGTTTCCTAATTTAAAGGAATTGTTTTAATGATTTCATTAGTCAAATGTTATGTTTTAAAGATGAATAAAGAATGCACTTCTTGTGACCTCATGTAATGTATTTCGGGAAATAAAATTCTTATTTTCTTTCTAATGTTGCACTTAAAAATGTAGACCTCCAAATTCAAATTGTATTTGTCATTACACATATACAGATGTACAGTACAATGAAATGTTTCTCTTCGCATATCCCAACTTGTCTGGAAGTTGGGGGTCAGAGCGCTATTACAGGGTCAGCCAACATACGGCGCCCCCTGTCTGGAGCAGACAGGGACCCAACAGTGGCTGTGTAGCCGAGCCTGGATTTGAACCCCCAACCTTTGGGTTCCTAGCCCAACGCTCTACCCACTAGGCTACACTGTCTACACTATGAATTGGCAAGTGTAATCAAGAGTTCATAATTACGTTGTAAGCACACACTTATCTCCAGTTGATCTGACCTGAAAGCTACCACAAGCCTCTGGATGGTTGACCTCACACGGCACCATTGAATTCCTCACCGTGGTGGCAGTGGGGAGTTGACCAGGTCATCTCGGTTTAGCTTCATATAAACGAGGACAGGGGTTGACATACGGTGCCTGTATATACGATCACTCCTAGGCCAAATAAGCACCATTAATGAAGCGTAAAGAAGGACGTCTGAAGTGTTAAATAAAACCGACTCGTTGATAATATAGATCGCTGTGTATAAACACTCAAGAGAAGAACGATGTTGGGGGGGGGAAAGGTTAAATAATTGTGTTTGGATGCTTGTTTTTATCTTTTTGGCTGTTGTTTGGTTCATCGAGTCAAGTCAACTTTATTTCTATAGCGCATTTTTCCAATAGACCTTGTCTCAAAGCAGCTTTACAAAATACAGGACGAACAGAAACCCCCCGAGAGGAACCAGACGTAACAAGGCCCCCGTCGTTCATGGGTAGTCCTTGTATGCAGCAGTAATGTGATTTACTATGTGACATCAGATATGTGTTTCAGATAGCAAAGCTAGCTTAAGATTAGCATGAGCATTTTAGATTGGTCACACAAGGACAATCATCAGAAGTACTCCAGAGACCGTAGTTCCGAGTGTCACGTTCATTTACATTTGCTGACCTTTCATTACACAAAAAAGATTCATTTATCTGATTCTTTGGAATCTTTGTACAATATGTGTGGTGGATGCTGATATATTTGTTGTATATAGATGGTGATGTGTGAGATGCGTTCATGATTTATCTCACCAGATCTTGGAAGACGCCTCTCTGGAACATCACGATTCATTCTAACCACAGCAGGAAGGAAAATGGATGTAATTTCACTTCTCAATAATAAATCTGAATGCTCATGATTTTATCTATTTTATCTTTCTGTCCACCAGCTTTCCTTTTTGCTCATTTTGAAAACGTCTTTCTTACTTTTTTTATTTACAATATTGTGTACGGTAGATGGTGAAGAAGCTACAATATTTATAGCGCCACCCGCACTCAACAGCACAACACCTCTTGTTACTCTTACGTATGAGTTGTCGTATTTCTCGCCGGGTCTTGGGACGCGTCTCTCTGGAACCTCACGATTCCTGTCAAATCTTCTGTAGGAAGGAAGATGAACACAGTTCTTTATCCGACTCACCAGCAAGAGCCATTTCTCTTCACATCTGTTTAAAGCCAGGTTTCGTATTATTGTGCTCTCTCTTCCTGTTTCTTAATTTCTTTCCTTATAATCGTACAATAAATGTTAGTGATGGTGCGTACAGCTTATTGTTTCTACGCTTGTACTGACAAGATTTCCTGTGGGATTATTAAAACTCATTTCTCTCCTTTATCGTAACGTCGTTTTCCTTTTTATCCACCAATGTAGCCAAATCTACCACCACAAATCAGAACAACGCTGGGACAAAACACAAAACAACAAAAACCCAGTGTGAAGTTTATATAATTCATGGTTTGTCTGCTTGGATTTCATTCCTGCAGCAACACAATATAAACTGTACACCACACTTCATAGGCGTTTCCATTTCGTGTTGTGGATTTATTTTGCCTCGTACATCCAACGAGCATCTTAAGATGCGCAGATACGTCCTTTTAGATTAGAAAATAGGGGCAGGTCAGGTCGCTGCACGTACCCTCGTCTTCATGAGTGATCCGCTGTCATGTCATTTGTCTTGTCGGTGAAATGCATGGACGTCAAACTCGATGTTTATAGAAGCAATCGTGACCCGAGCTGAGACAACATGTCCCCTTGTCTGAATTCATGTCATTAAATTACCCCTGACGTGTGTTGCAGATCTCAAATGCAGGAATGTTTCTTCTTCTTATTATTATTAAGTTAAGCAAACATGATCTATATCCTGGACATTCCATTACTCAGTGATTTGAGGTTTGAGTTTTTTTCCCGTGCTATTATTATGAAGCGAACAGCGCCCAGGTTTAAGCGTAACGATAAAAAAAGAAAATACGGACGCCCAGAAGTCGGTGTTGAGCTGATCAGGTTTATTCGATCGGCTTTCTGAGGACGAGGCCCCGGTGAACCTAAAAAGTGAAAATTCTTCCACGACAGATTGAAACCCCATAAATGAAGACTCCGTCAGTACTCGACTTTGTGTTCGTTTTCCATAATATTAGTATCAAGATCTTCCTATTTAATTAAATACTCTACCCAACCCTCTCAGTTTTACCCCCCCCCAAAAAAAAACATACAAAAACAAAACACACACACACACACACACAAGAATGCACATTAGACGTTAAAGCATCTAATAGAACCCAATGGATGATTTATAGAAGTGAATGGCATGAGTCAGAATACAGTGTGTAAGGCTTTGGGGTGAAAATGTGACGCACGCACGCACACACACACACACGCACGCACACACACACACAATGTCGTGTAACAATGGCAAGTCTTTCTCCCGATTTCCAATTTCCCCAGTTGCCCTGATTAAGACCAGAGCCCTTCGAGACCTGTACTAGACGAGTTCATACGCCGATCTGTGTCTCTATTTGGCTTCTCCCACCCCTATGTTGTCTAGGTTGTACACGCGGGAGGCCGGACGGACGGAGTTCGAATTTAGTGCTTTGTTTTGTAAACACATTTCTCCACTTTTTTTCTTTTCTCATTTAGTGCTTCCAGTTTGCCCGACTGATCTAACGGAGAGCTCGATCTTAACACGCGGCTGACAAGACCAGCGTGAGGCGAGTTCATATGCCGATCAGCTCGGTGCATGGAGAGACCTTTTGCTATGGAGTATGAACGACAGCCGATACGAGTGTGTGCACGTGTTCGCGGTGTCGGCTCTGGTGTGCGGCCGCGTTTGAGATGGAGTGAAAGTGGTAAGGAATGGAGTGCTAGGCTACTTAAAGGATACAGAAGTAAAAGCGCACACTAAAGTTCAAGTCGGGAGTTCAAGTGCCGGATTCAACGTTCCTCTCGGGGTTCGTCTGGAGTGTTTCCTGTTTTTGTTTGGTTTTTTTTCCTCTCGTACATTTTAAAATCTTAAATAAAACAAAAGTTTCTTTCTCCTCGTGTATTCCCTTTTTGAAATGTTCCATCGGACGTTCCTTACAGAGGTACCTGCAGTGCCTGTTTAGTTCTCTCCGGGGCTTCATTCCCCGTGAAGCGCGAGTTCAAGTGCCAGGGTTCGAGTGCCAGACCCTGTAAATAATGCCCCCTTTTCCAGACACACACACACACAAAATTTAACATAGACACACACACATACACAAAGTGCATTTGCATCCAGCAGCAGCTCTACTGCTTGTTGAGAAGCTTGTCGGCCTCCTGGTACGTTGGATACTTCACGGTCTCGATTTTCTCCTTCACCTTGTACGACGGGTAAAGCCCCGTCTGGCCGCTCTTGCGGTTCATGCCTTTGGAGAAGCCGTCCCAGTGGTTGCCGGCCACCCCCACGACGTCCCCGGGCTCCAGCGCGATCTCTCCCTGGCCTCTGGCCCGGTGGGCGTAGATGGCCACCTGGTTGTGTGCGTTCTGGCCCCCGAAGTAGTAGATGTCGTCCAGCGAGTGGAAGTAGGACGACGCGTCCGGGTGCAGCGTCTGCATGATCTCGTAGGCCACGCGACACACCTGCTCGAGAGAGCGAGGGAATATTATTAAGTATAGAATATTCATCAGGACACATATACAGATGTACATCACGACAAAATTCTCTCTTCGCACGTCCCAACTTGTATGGATGATATAAACTCCGTTCCACAAACAATCGTAAATATTGTAGTCCATTCTATGGATCCACGACTTAAGCAATGCGGCATTTCTAAAGCGGCACCGACTGTTATCCCCGTCTCATTACGCAGACGCCATCGATCAGCCGGCGGAGTCTGTAATTGCGCCTGTTATGAGGAATCCCTACGGCACTCCCGTCCCCGGACCGAGGCGTCCCTAATACGCTTCTTAAAATGAATCATTTCACACCGTTTTTGCTTATTTCCTTCGACGCTTTCATAATACAAGAAAAATAATGAAGCTCCGTCTTTGTTTTTTTCTGCATGAGCGGCTTTGGTGATTAAAAATTCAGGCTGATTGTTTGGATGGTGGCGGCGGGTTGCTTTTGGACCGCGCTCGGAATTATGAAACCTTGTTATCGCTGAGAATTGTTTCGTCGTTGTTATTTGTTCTGTTTAAGTTCTTTCGAGCTGGTACTTACCTACCTAACTAAAGTTTAAAAAAAGAATCATGTCACTCGTTCTTCACACAAGGTGTAACAGCCGTGCTGATGATGGAAAAAAACTCTATATAAAAATAATTACACACAAGTACTGACGTCACAAACCTTTGAGATTGAATCTGGGATTTGCTACCAACCATCGTGGCTTGAACAGGGTATTAGAATGGCGACGTGAAGGTACCTGTGAGGAGAAGGTGCAGACCAGGTAGTTGGTCCGGGACAGGAAATGGATGTCGAGGATGACTCCTCTGAGCGAGTTCTCTGTGTAGCGGTTGTGCAGCCCAGCCGACCAGGAGATGGAGTTATCACTGATGAACTCGTAATCGGGGTACCTGACAAACGCAAACACACACACACACGCAAGTCCCTTAACTCTTAATTGCTCAAAATTGTGTACAGTTGTACAAAATTGTAAAGCCATACAGTCCACTGATAAGCAAGTGACTGGTCGCCAGCCGTACCCTGGTGGTTAGGATACGTAACCAGTAATCCGAAAGACGGCGGTTCAAACCTCACCAATGTTAGGTTGCTATGGTTGGGCCCTTGAGCGTGGCCCTTAATCCTCAATCGCTCTGACAGTTACTGTAACCGATGTAAGTCGCTTTGGATAAATGTGTCTGCTAAATATTGTAAATGTGAAGGTCACACTCACTTGGCTTTTGCCTCCGGCAGGAGCGAGGGGTCGTCGGTGGCCAGGTAGACGCGCTTCTTGTCCACGTGGTTGTGGCGTGCCAGGCTCTGGAACTGATCCTCTACATGCTGCATGTACTCCTCGATGGGGTGGAACGCCGCCTCGGTGCCCACCTTATCCGTCCGGCGCACGTGCACCCTGCAAGGTTAGAGGGTTGGGAGATAGACAGTTATACATTTACATAAAGCGCCTGCACGGGGGCGCTTTACAAGGTAATAATCACAACTGAGAAGAGAACAAGAGACAGGCTACGTGTTCCAAACGGCTCCCTGTTCCCTACACTGATCACTTTGTAGTGCACTTATATAAGGCACTGAATTCAATAATAGATTTTTTGAATCAAGCCTAATTTGGCTTTTTGGTGACGAGCGTCAGCGCCTCCTGCTGTTTAAAATAAAAACCTACTCATTAAGTAGATGAGTCGTGAATCAAGTTAATCGATTCCTGAATCCATCGTGGTGAATCGTTACTACACTTAAGATAGAGAGCGCTCCTCACTACCTTACGGGTCAGTGCACGTCCGTATATCCAGATTCTGAAAAGGCTCGGGGCAGTCCGGGGCAAACAGATACTCAGAGACTCACCCTACGATGGGATGTTTGAAGCCCAGCTTGTTGGTGGCCTCCTGCATCTCCTTCTCCAGCCAGGCCTGAGGTCGCACCAGGTACTTGACGAACTGGGAGACCCACCAGACGGAGGGGTCACCATGTAGACGGTGCAGGCGTTCGGAGAGATCTTCAGGGACGGCCAGCGGCAGGTACGGGGGGCGCGGGTGTAGGCTGTCTACGATGGGCAGCTCGATCACTTGCACGTCCTTGTCGTTAGCTTCGCCTGCTCGAGCACGAACACACACACACACACACACACACACACACACACACGAGCTCAGACTCAAGGTCGAATGGTAATAGAATCAATGACATTAATTAAATGCCCACAGGGTTGAAATGTCCATTAGGAGTCAAACAATTAAGTAAGTATAGAGTTGTAACGATGCTCTACCCATGATGCAATATGATTCACGGTAATCCTGCGTTCAGGATTCTTTAAACAACATCAAAGTGAAAAGAAATGTTCTTTTTACTAATAAAAAATGTGAGAAATATTACATTTCAGATGATATTATTTATCTCAACTATGAATGTCTTTTTACTTCAGGAGTAGGTAAAAACTAGGCATAAAAATTCTGGTCCCCAAAAAAAACCCTAGCTTAAACCAGCGCCCTCTGCTGTTTAAACGGAATTCTTTACGATTAATTCCGACGCTCCGAGGCGTCTAGGAACATTGTTACGATACTTCATTTGGTGCAGAAGGGATTTGCAACTAGCACATCAGCGCCGAGAGTCTTAACTCTCCGGTTCCCCGAGCTCTGCGGCAGCTTACACGGACCACGGCATGATTAGAACCTGTATCAGTACTGTATTTCAGGTGGAATAAAATGAAAGTCAACAGGATGTCACAGGAATCTGGAGCCATGCTGGCTGCAACATAGAGACCCTGGTGTAGCCTAGTGGTAGCACTAAAGTACTAGAATCTGGAACTAGTAATCTTCTGACAGGTTGCCACTATCGGGCTGTCGAGCGAGGCTTGGATTGTAATGCCGTCTGCTACATGGCACCAGCGACTCTCCGGGAGGTTTTGGGTTAGAATCCGGGAGAGGGGGGGGGGGGAAGTGGATCTTCTTTAATTAACAAGCATGTTGACCTTGATCTCGTCCGCTCTCTGTTCACCGAGCTGGTATTGAATTTCCAAAATGATATCAGTCTGAAAAGTGCCAACCTGGTTAAAGTAAAAAAATATTGAATCCTTTAGAATTCAAGGACATTTCTACAAGGCTACAGAGAATTCCTTATAGCTTCTTTAACTTTGTTTAATGGAGCCTGAATTCCTATCATCATCATCATCATCACCACCATCATCATCAAGGACGTCCAGCGCGTCTCTCCGACAGAGAAGTGAGTCCACACGTCCGAGTCTGTGGTTCTCCTGGGTCTGATTCTCTGGGCTTTGTCTGATGTTGTTGGGCTGAATACTTATCCCGGGGGGGTATTTTCCTGGATTGATGTTTCCATTGGGAGTCCAGAAGTGAATCCACAAGCCCACAAACGTGCAGATAAACACACTCGTACACTATTATATAAATCAAGCACTGATGATACGATCTCTGATATGAACATTTATATCTCCGAATGAGCTGGTACGGATTCGAATGCCATCGCAGGGCCGTGAACCTTCACAGTCAACGGTTGCCAGATTGAACGGTAAATCCTCGTATGTGCATGATATCGTCCGATCTAGACTGGATGATTAACTGGGGGTGCATCCTTTCCAACCTTTGAGCTATTTCACTGTTTTCTTTTGTCTGCCCTTGGTTTACTGGCCCCTATAGAGCGACGGGTCCAGACTTTAGAGCAGGAGAGGTGGAGACTCTGTGTCCTGTGAGAGCGAGAGAGAGTGAGAGTGAGAGAGAGAGAGAAAGCCTTTCTGTTTTAAGGTCACCTCTTTTATGTTAGGAAGGCGTTCTCTCCTCGCCCTGGGCTTTCTTGATTGCTTTCTATTGCTTACAACACGTACGTAATGGTGCTAATTCGTATCGACTCCTGATCCCCACTGTTCACACTACACGGGGATTATGGGATGGGATTGTTTTCTCTAACGCCTTACCCCATGTGATTTTGGACAATGCTAATGCTATTGCTATGCTCAACACATATGGGATGAAATGGAGCGTAGATTGCGAGCCAGGCCTTCTCGATCAACACCACTGACCATTTTTTCAGACGCACATCTGTCAGGTCAAAGGTTCCTGTACACTGGACTGCCACCTAGTCACGGATCAGCGTTTGTCGTGTTGGACACACTGTATGTATTGGTAATTCGAAACACAACATCTAGTGCAGGGGTCACCAACGTGGTGCCCGCGGGCACCAGGTCGCCCGCGAGGACCTCATGAGTCGCCCGCGGGCCTG
>JAOUQU010404761.1:0-11977 GCA_028566735.1 Ammoglanis amapaensis
ACCTTCCCCCATCCCTACACGACTCCTTATACTTGCCCCAGACCAAGAACAACACAACTCCTAACACCTTCTCCCAGCCCAACACAACTCTTTATACTTGCCCCAGACCAAGAACAACACAACTCCTTAAACGTTCACCTAGCCCAAGAACAACAGCAATCTTTACACCTTTCCCAGCCCAAGAACAACACAACTCCTAACTCCTTCTCTTAGCCCCCAAACAACAAACTTCCTTAGACTTTCTTCCAGCCCAAGAACAACACAACTCCTAACACCTTTCCCCATCCCAGCACGACTCCTTATACTTGCCCCAGACCAAGAACAGCACAACTCCACGACTCTTTACACCTTCTTGCAACCCAAGAACAACACAAACTTCTCCCAACCCCAAAACATTACAACTCCTTAAATCTTCACCAAG
This sequence comes from Ammoglanis amapaensis, assembly GCA_028566735.1. NCBI lineage: Eukaryota > Metazoa > Chordata > Actinopteri > Siluriformes > Trichomycteridae > Ammoglanis > Ammoglanis amapaensis. The sequence continues at coordinate 422 of JAOUQU010404761.1, forward strand.
CTCAGGAATAACACAACTCCTTACAACTGCCTCAGCCCAACAACACAACTACTTACACCTACCCCAGCCCAAGAACAACACAACTACTTACACCTACCCCAGCCCAAGAACAACACAAATACTTACACCTGCCCCAGTCCAAGAACAACACAACTACTTACACCTGCCCCAGCCCAAGAATAACACAATTACATAGATTTTCTCCCAACCCAAGAACACCCGATTCCTAAGTTGCAAAGGTAGCATGTGTAAAAGAGAACAAACATGTCCAATAATATGGGGGTCGCTGTGGCCTGGTCATTAGAGGGATGACTGGACTTGAAAGGTTGCCAGTTCGATTCATAGGGTCAACAGGTCACAACTAAAGTGACTTTGAACAAGGCACCGAACCTTTAACTGCTTCCCGGGTACTGTGGGTATGGCTGCTCACTGTGCCAGGCACATGTGCTCACTACCGCCCCCTAGTGTGTGTGTGTCTGTGTGTTTCACTGCACGGACTGGATAAATATAAAGGATTCCTGTGTGTATTAAAAACACAGTGATGATGAAGCATTCTAAATTCTAAAATGTTATGGATATATAACCTAATAACATATTTGTTATAACTTTCTGATACTGAAAATATAAAATACATTGCTGAGAGTTGAATTTTTATGAAACATATTGTCAAAAGCTGAACATTTTCATTTATTGAGCAAACTCTTAATTGGTTAATGAATTTGATTTTATTTTATTCAAGATATATACTGTATATAAAGTTATTATTTCATACTTTTCCTCTGAGACGTCAGAACGGTCTGCACACTGTTGTTTACAGATTATTTATTCTTTACGAGGGAATTTCTCCTCGTCTTCTTTTGGGATTTCCCATTTCAGTTCTCCGGCTGATGCTGCAAAAGTTACCCTGGCGCTGACCAGGCTGCTGTTGCCGTGGGGACCGGCGTCCAGCTCCTGTAGCAGGTGACAGGAAGACCGACGGGACGGGACACTCATCCCTCGCTCCAGTGGAGAGAAAGAAGGGTGAGAAAGCAGATAAACAACAGCTGTTTTCACCGGAGACTCTCATCCAGATTCTCATTAGATGGAGGGTTAAGTAGGAATTGCTGGCTGGCTAGCTACAACCAAGTGAAACGGGCATCGCCACCGATCTGAGTACACCTGTTATTATTATTATTGTAATAAATAAAAAATCAAACAGTGAAGATATTAGACAGCAAGTGGATATTAAAGTCGATTGTTAGAAGCATCAACTAGGCGAGTGTATGGATTTGAGTCTAAAAATCTCCAAAAATCTGCCCCTCCTGTGGTTTGTATCTATTAGTTTTTATCAAAAGTGGTCCTTGGATGGTAGCAAACCGGGGACAGGGTCCTGGGTGTGGTCCGGTCAAACAGACCAGCTACTGTAGGTAGTTTAGAAAAGAGTTCTAGTCTCCGTCCACAAAGCTGATCCACATTCGAAGAGCATTAAAGTGTGCACTTCAGTCACGACCTGTCGACTCGGATCGAACCGGCAACCTTCCGATCACGTGCCCGGGTTCTGAAAGCCACCAGGCCACGGCCGCCCCGCAAGGTCAGTAAGTACTATGGATGTTGGCTGATTAAATAAAAGAAAGTATTTCATATTGAAATCAGTCAGCGTGACAAATGCTGAAAAGCAATTTGCAATGTATAATAATTAGCTTAAAGAGAGTCGGCCTGCTCTGCATTAATCAGAAACGTAAACATCTGGAGGCAACAGCAGCTCAGCCGTAAAGTCATACAATTGAAATCGAATTTGAGTTGCTTTGGAAAAGTGGGAGTTTGCATTCTATCATCGAATGAGCTTTACTTTGATCTCACACAGAACTAGAAACACACACAGACAGTTTTTTTTAAGGGGGGGGGGATTTTATCCTTTCCTGTGGTGAGCACCAGACCCCTTTCAGTCAGGCATTATAGGACCAATCCTGAAACAGCGGCCTCTAACCCAGCAGTAATGGAACACTCTCAGGACTGAGTGTCACTCGTGTTCGAGCTGCTTCTTGGATTCCATCTGACCTGTAGGACCAATGTCCTCTCGTCTGAAGATGACTTGACCCTGCCAAGTGTTTCTCTCTGTCCACTGTTCCCTATTTTGATGGCGGCGCTATGTGGGCTCGAGCTTCCTTCACATCGATGCTGCTGTATTACTCTTGCAGTATTAGATTTATATTTGTACATTTATTGCATACTTGCACACGTTTTGTATTCTGTACACCTGAATCCGCTCCATCTCTGCTGCTATTGTCTCTCACACACCTCGTTTCTACCTCCTCTCTAGTCCGGTCTCCTAATAACTTTTATATTTGCTAGTAGCTTTTTTGCACTCATTGTTCTGAGTTGCACCGTGATCTTGGATGATCACCGTTTCGTTACAATATTTACTTGTGTGTAGCCGAAACGACAATAAAACCCCTCTGACTTTATTAACATTCGCACTACTGATTTATTTTCTACCTTTAAAACATCCCTTAAAACATGTTTTATTAAACCCACAAGTTTCAGTAAGTCTTTGAGTGTTTTGAAAGAAGTTTTATTAACTTATTAAGATTTTAGCAACGTGTTTACACTTTTTTTTGGTCATGTACGAGTCAGGCATGGTGATTCACAGTTCAGTCATGGACAATTTTGGGGGGATTTGACTGGAGCTCCCGGGGGAACCTCGATGCTACTTACTGAGCCATCATGTGCAAATCCTAGTGTGATAAATTATTGAGCTATCGGCAGTGTTATCAAAGTAGTCAGATGTTTACTGGCCGGAAAAGTTTCAAGTCAATCCAAGTCAACTTTCTTTATATTATATAGTGTTTTTATAATAGACATCGTCTCAAAGCTACTTTACACAATACAGGACGAACAGATACAGAAACATAAAACCTCCTGTAAAAAAAGATCCTTATCAACTGTTCATGGGCTGGATTTAATCCGACATAAAGATCAACCGTCATCTCTAACAATCGCAAACACATACCCTTCCCTTTACAAATTTACATAGGAATAATGGAAACGGTTTAGTGTACGTAGTATCACTTTCAGTGCACTTCGATTTTTTGTTGTGCTTTTCGGACACAATAAAACACAGTGCTCGAAGTGTGTAAGTGTGCGACTTGGGATGCATCTAATATTCCCAACTGGACTACAATAAGTGACCTGAGAGAAAGTTAACTTTCGGGAAAAAAATACTCACTTAAAATGAGAAAGAAGAATTAAAAAAGCATGTCATGTAAATGTGATGTTGATTTAAAACTTATTTCTGATTTAATGTTAATATGAGGACATTATTCGTGGGTAATGCAATCTGAAGTAATCAGGTAAATAAAATTGATGTTTCTGAGAAGCACATTCAGGGTAAAACATTTTTATCGATTCCCATCTGCATTTAACTGACGATGAAATCAGGCACACGCGGAAAAGCACAAACATCTCCGATGTTACCAAATGTTCCGAACAGAAAAAAAAAACGAGACAAGAAAAAGCTTTGAAGAGGAGTAAGAGCTCTTTCCTGGTTGCTGTATTGATTTTTTCGAAGGGTCGGATAAGAGGAGCAGCAATGGATGATTGATTTGGAGAACACACGTCGATATAAAAACACTCGTCATTCTTCACATTGGACAAAATACTAACAATTCACCTCTCAGTTTAGACCTCGTCCAGCGGGAGGTGGAGGGAGGGGGGAGTAGATGATCAGAACGAGAGCAAGAAAATCCAACTCCACGCGGACCAAAATAAAACCATCGGCTACTATCAGTATCAAACCCGAACATCATTTTTTGAAAGAAATAAATGGAATGACTTCTTTATTCTGATAGGGGTCAAAGTCGGTCCAGTGTCACCCGAAAATACTGAGCACGAGGTACAAAAAAATAGACCACGGATGTGACACCTATCTAAGATGGGATGCAATCGGACGCTCATTCATTGCTAGGGATCATTTGGAGCAGCCAGTTCACCTTCCGCATGCTTTCAGAAGACGAAGAGATGCTGAAATGATCACAGAGTTCCTCTCCAATACAAACTGGGACTAAAACAAATATTTTGGGATTTACAGTCAGTATAATAGATGATCGTTTTTATGTGTGTGTTTGATATGAGTCGTGTTGTTTGTATTAAATATTTTTTATGCATAATTGCAAATATATAAAAATTATAAATGTATTATATCTTATTTACTTAACTAATATTAAATATGTGAATCTGTCCTCATGGCCGTCCAACAATCCAATCATCTTCATTTATATTTCTGAAAATGTGTGTTTCGCTGCACAGATTGGGTTCATGGCGGAAAAATAATTTACATTTTCATAAATAATAATAATAAAATGAATCACTTTTTATTTGTCATTACACATATACAGATGTACAGTACAACAAAATGTTTCTCTTCACATATCCCAACTTGTCTGGAAGTTAAGGGTCAGAGTTCAGGGTCAGCCAACGTACGGCGCCCCCTGGAGCAGACAGGGTTAAGGGTCTCGCTCAAGAACCCAGAAAATTTGAACCCCCAACCTTTGGGTTCATACCTACACTGTCCCTGATATAACTATAATATAATGATATAACTAAGAGTTTAGAAAAGCATTTTTAAAAAGATTTGTTTCTTTTTAAAGATAAAGAAAGTTAATCTAGTGGGAATGTCGGCATCTTGTGTTCAATCAATTGCGTGTTATATTGTCATTTGACCACTAGGTGGTACGGGCAGTGTTTCCATATGAGGCCAAAATAAATAGGTAGAATAGTGCAGAGAACCAGAAATGTAATGTCCTCATATGAGGACGCAGCGTCTCTAGAGGTTAAAAAAGAGGGTGTTTAGAGAACTAAGCTTGTGATGGGATGGTTGCCGGTTCGATTGGTTCGAAGGTCAATAGTTCACAACTGACCTAAAATGCCCTTGAAGTGCCAACAAACAAACAAGCAAAAAAAACGTCAACGGACCAGAACGTTTGCTATTCTAGATCATTCAATTTGGCCCCTCTTATGCTTTGATGACAGCTTTTGCAGAGTCACGAGGAGCCACCTGGAACGTTTCTCCTGAGCGTATTGATGTATTGATGGAGTCTCCGGGACCGCCGAGCACTCGCCGACTGATTTAAAAACAGCTCCAGTCTCGTCGATGCTGCTCTGAAAAAAAAGTGCGTGGAGCGTCTCGTACTTCAGCGTAAGTGCTGCTCATGATAGGAAAGTAATTAGAAGCGAGGTGTAACGCAGCCGCACGCGTTAACGCAGAGGTCACGTAGCATTCAGCTTTTCAGTTAGAAAAGAAAAAAGAACAAGTACGGAGAAGCGGAAAGCTACTTCACACAAGGGCTGCCGTGATTGGTCGATTGGTCGACGCGTGGCTTAAAAAAACGTCCGATTACAGTGATTTGATTGAGATGGTTTAGAAAACCGCGGTGCGGAATGATTGATTTACATTTTACACACACCAAGGGGGCGACACACGAGTGAACACGCATGGCCGGTCCCGTGGAGGTCCCGTGGAGGTCCGGTGGAGGTCCGGTGCCTCGCTCGAGGACATTGTGTTTTCGTTTTTGTAGTTTCGCAGGCTTGACCGAGCAATCGGATGATCGTCCATTAGCCTGAACAGAGATGAACAGAGATGAGGAGTAGCATTGATCAGGGTGTGTCGGTAGTAGTGGGTTTGTAGTTGTGGGGCTTGAACCGCCGTCGTTTCGATCTCCGTCATGCACCGTCTATTCATTCGTTCGTTCATTCAATGGTTAAGTCAAGTCATTTTTATTTATCTAGTGTCTTTACCATGCGAGAGACGATCAGTGGCTGATGATCGTTCCTTTAATTCCGTTTATTACGTTCGCTCATTGCTGAATCTCTTTAATTATTTATTTAATAACCGATAAAACCGTTAACGCCACGTCTCCGCAACCGGTCGTGTCTGTACGCATCATCATCATCATAAAACGGACACGAAGACGAGCTTAAATACTTCAAGAGGGTCACTGCGGAACGGCGTTTAATCATTCATCATTCGCACCTAGGGAACAATAATAGAAGTAGCCAATCCACCTACTGGCGTCATTCCAGCGGGCATGAAAGAAAGAGAGAGAGAGAGAGAGAGAGAGAGAGAGAGAGAGAGAGAGAGAGAGATAGAGGGGGGGAGGAAAAAAGAACAAGCAGAGATCTCAGACACTACTGGAAATAAAGTGAAAGGTCGTCGGAAGGTCGTCGTAGTCACCCCGGGTACGATCGATTTCTTTTAAAGCGCTGAGAGTGTAAACAGGGATCGGGGGAGCACAGCGGCGCCCCCTCCTGCCATCCTGTCATAACTATGTAGTACATCGTTAGCAAACGAGCTGGCATTTCGTAGTGGTTGGCACAGGAGGGATCCAATTACGAGGGCTTGATTTACTTTGGCGTGGTGCCAGGTGCGTATTCAATGGAAGCCAAACCGTCGTTTCCAGTATTGATCCCAGTATGAACTGATGGCGATCCGTGGGCACGGTGGTGCCATTTTAAAGGCTCTTCGCTCCTCGCATGACAGCTTTCGTTTGGGTTTTCCACAGGTTAGTCTGGTTTCGTCTGTATTTTAACGCCGACCTGTCATAACGACGTGTGGGTAAGCGGGTGTGTGTTTAATACCCCGTGTTGCCCTTTTCGGAGTGTGTAGTGGTCCTGGATGTGCGCCGGATTCATCATGACCATCAAGATGACAAAATGATTCACACGATGTGGCCATAAGTATGTAGACACCGGAACATATGTTGACATCTACATCCGGTTTCCTCCCACGGTCCAAAAACATGCAAGTAAGGCAAACTGAAGAGACCAAATCGACTTGTGTATCGTTTGAAGCTTGTGGTGATGAATGAATGGACGTTTCCTGTCATGGATACGACCCCCCCACCCCCACCCACCCCCGTGGGGAGAGGGGGGGTCAAAAGCGTGACGTTAAAATGCTCAATAAATAAAAATGAATTCAGCAAGAAACGATACGAATCAATTCACTAATTTGATTCATTTGAATCTATTATTCGCTCACAGACAGTGAGAACCGAGTTGTGTAATCGAGAAATTATTACAATTATACAATTATATTATCCTCCAATAGAGGGCAGTACAGCTTCTTGGTCCAGTTAAGTGGGGCTCTAATCTCGCAAAAATATGAGCTTCGAGTTCAACGAAATAGATGCAGGTTTCATCACACACCCGGAGGGGGGGGAGGGGGGCAGGGGAGCGATTGTGGTTCACGGCACGGATCAGATGGAGTAAAAGTGAACCATGACCTGTCGTGATTCCTCATTAAAACAATAAGATGTCGTGATTTTTCCGTCACCCACTTTCTTCTTAATTATTGAACTCACGGATGAATTTCGGAATCTTGGCTGAATATCTGGCGGGATTTTCATCGTTCGTGAGCGATTCTCAGTATCCCAGCAATGACGCCGGATAAATAAGAGAGCGTACGATCCTCACTTCGACACTGACATCCACTCACATCCAAACCTACCAGCTAGATTTCCTTATTTTATTTATTTCGTCTGCAGCCACATTCCAGCTGAAATATTTCTGTAGCCGGACTGAATTCCTGTGGCGTTTCTTGTCTGTTTTCACTCGAGCTTCTTCCGGCCACAAAACTGTGCAGATAAAATGTGCAACTGTATTTGCAGGTGAATGTGGAGGCTGCATCTACACTGACGTGCTCCTTTGTACTTTGTAAGTGATTCGTCTGACGGTCGCGTGCCATTTTTCAAATGTCACGAGCCATACGGAGGGTTCAGAGTCCGGTACAGACGGGAACTGAACGTCATGGCTAGAAAAAAATATATATATATATATTTATAAAGGCACAAGATACTTAGAAGCATGTCGAATATCCTTAGCATTGGCATTAGTCAACCGCTATACAAGTCTCGGGTTGGATTCTGTGCGGAGGTCGCAGATTTCCCCCCGTGTTGGTTTACTCCGGGTACTCCGGTTTCCTCCTACAGCCCAAAAACATGCACTAGGTCTTGTAGATATACACACAGTTTCTTAGAGCACTATGAAGGGTTGGAGAACATCCTGCAACCAGGGGTGTAGTGGGAAAAAAGGGGGTGATACAGGGGGACGCCGAACCCCCCTTTGTTAAAACAAGTGGGTCTGTTGCTCCGCAGTCCGGCTTTAGTCCAAGTGCGACCCGTCACTTATTTTATCACTTACTAAATCACTGCCTGCAACCTAGCCACAGCACCCGGGGGAGCATTTCGAGCTTCCGTGCCTCACTCAAGGGCATTCGAGTAACCCAATGTCACCCGCTTGAGCAAAAACAAACCCAACCAACCTTTGTGTTGACTGAGGATCGGTTGTTTAGCAAAGCTGTGGCGACTCCGATAGCAAAAGTGCTCCAGTTCAGCAGCATTAAAAGTGCTTTTGTGCACGAACCGGACGTGAACGGTGAGCATTCCAGCCAAAGCGTCTCCCTGGAGCAACTCTGAAACCCTTAAGGTGTTGCCGTAAGTGGACTTTGCTCTTGAACGTCTGCAGAGCAAGATTTCAATCTTTATTACGTTAAATAATAAATCGATACGCAAAAAATAAATCATCATTTATCCAAATCGAACGTGCGATCTGATTTGGCATCATGTTTACGTTGGATCCCCTTTCCTCACACGGCTCTCCTTATTTATCCGGACTACTTCAGCTCCTGTTCCTGTTTAATGTGGAATTAAACGTCGTATTATTTTATTATATCATAAAAATAAATCTCTCGACTGCTGTGAAATCCGACAACATCGGTTCTGACACCTAAAACAAAAACTGTTTCTATGAGTTTTGGCTGGCTGGCAACAAGGACGGTGAGATTTCATGCTGTCATCAACCATACGGTCTGAATACATAAAAAACAACAACGGTGCTGCCGACCCAAGCTGCTGAAAAAGCACCATTTCACCGACATGCCAGAACCGTCATAATGATGCTGTGTTTAAACACACGATCACGTCCAATCAAATCGATGTTCATTTGCTACATACGTTCAAGTCGTGCACGGTGCAACCGGGCAGTGAAAAGCTTTTACAACGGCACAGCTATGACATCATAAAAAAATGTTTAACGTTAAAATCTAATTCTAATTCAGAGATTTAAAATATAAGAAATGTAAGTACAATAAATATAAACAAATAAAATAACAATCAGATCGTTAATTTGTTGATAATTGTTGATAATGTGTGTATATATCTTTGTGGCTGATTTGATACTCGATTAAATGATTCTGTGTTGTCATTGTTTATTTATTTATTTACTAACACAACATTCATGATACACAGTCGTGGATACATTTCGTATCTTCATTTAACCTTATCTGCATGTTTTTGGACTGTGGGAAGAAAACCGGAGCGCCCGGTGTAAACCCACGCAGACACCGGGAGAACATGCAAACTCTGCACAGAAAGCCACCCGGGTCTGTTTTTTTGCTGTGAGGCGACAGTGCTGAACCGCTCGAGCCACCATGTCACCCACACACACACACAAACACACACACACACACCATGATGTCATAAGTCGTTGCCACGGCGCATGTTTTACAGTTACTCGGCGAGATCACACGATCATCAAATCATGTCATCAAATATGACCACAGACACACAAACACACACACACACACATACACACACACACACACACACACACACACACACACACACACACACACTCATTTCAGGTCATATATGTCTTATATGTCTCTAGTCATGTCTCTTAATTACTTCTTTAGATTAGAAATATACAGAATGTTTGCATTTATTAAAGTCATTGTTGTGTATTTATTGTACTGTTGTGTAACCGCACTGCTTACTGTATTGTTTTGCACTGTGTTCTGTGTCCCTGTGATCCTGGAGGATGAGGAACGTTGTTTTCTTTCAATATGTCCTCGTATGTAGCCGAAATGATGATAAAACCCTTCCGACTATATGACTCGGACTCTAATAATATTCATAGAACCTTCACATGTGATCGGCGTGTCTTAGAAGCAGCTGTGTCCCCGGTGCTCACAGAACTGGCTTAGTGATCGTGAGTTCTACACAAAAGATCATCGGGGGCTTTAAACCCACCCTGGAGGATCGACACAGTTTCCCGTTGCTTTCAGAGAGATGTTAGAAATAAATCACACCCTGGACTCCTGAGTACTGTCAGGGCACACGGTTCAGAACAATCCAAACCCAACTACAGTAAAAATATCAAAAAATCTGTAATCTGACTCTGAACTGACTCTGAACTGTATCTGAACTGACTCTGAACTGACTCTGAACTGACACTGAACTGACTCTGAACTGACTCTGAACTGACTCCAATCTGATTCCGATCTGACTCTGAACTGACACTGAACTGTATCTGAACTGACTCTGATCTGACTCTGATCTGATTCCAATCTGACTCCAAACTGACTCTGATCTGACTCCGATCAGACTCTGAACTGACTCTGAACTGACTCTGATCTGACCAACCCAAACTCCACATGGACCAAAGGCTCGCAGTTGTGAGAATAGAGTTGAACATCTCAGATCGGTATGATTTTACCCAGCAGCCCTGGGTGACGGCAACGTGTGAATGACGAGTGTCACGAGGAAGCCGCGTGTAACGCCGTGATTAAACCGCCGTGATTAAACCGCCGTCTATCCAGTCACGTCGGTCCTTTTCTGATTGACATGATGGGGGCGGCAGAAGCTCCTCGATGATCCTCTCATAACAACACACACATTCATTACTGTCATAAACGGAATCATAACCCAACAAACACGTGGTAACGATACTTGTATCATTATTACACATATATACTGTTCAACTGGGAGGAAATCTGTGCCCGTTCGGTTAACGTTTGTTTTTGTTTGTTTGTTTGTTTGTTTTCTTACCATCCTACCGTGCACTAAGGCTTTTCAATTTGCCGCAGGGGTTGTTAAAGTGGGGTTGAATTCCCGACTCCGTAAAGGCCACTATAGTCTGTTCGCATTAGGCTGTCAAACCTTGTCTGTACGGACTCTGCTAGGTGCGGAAGGTGAATAATAACACAGTAAACAAACAGAACAACAACAACAACAAAAACAAAAACCTCCAGGTGTCAATTTTGATCTGGTATTGTAAATAACGTCCCGTGGTTTGATTCTGTAGTGTTTCTGGACTTGGTGGTTAAGAAATTAGGAAAGGTAATCGAAAAGTCATCGGGGTCAAACCCCAACGACCACCAAGTTGCCTCAGTTGGACCCCTGAGCGAGGCTGTTAACCCTCGATTGCTCAAAACGGTGTTCGGTTGTAATTTGGATTACAAAAAAAACGTGTGAATTTCAGAATTTAGGAAATGTACACATACCAATGAACACACACTAGGTGGCAGCAGTGAGAACACATGCTCTGTGTGATGGGCAGCTCTAGCCACAGTGCCCGGGGATGCAATTAGGAACTCGGTGCCTTACACATCTTGGAATCGTACCGACGACGTTCCGAACACAAGCAGAGTTCTCAGACCCACGGATGCCTTTATGTGTGTGTGTGTGTGTGTGTGTGTGTGTGTGTGTGTGTGTGTGTGTGTGTGTGTGTGTGTGTGTGTGTGTG
>JAOUQU010404772.1:0-11975 GCA_028566735.1 Ammoglanis amapaensis
CGTTCTCTCTCTCTGTAACTTTCTCTCTCTCTCTGTAACGTTCTCTCTCTCTGTAACGTTCTCTCTCTCTGTAACGTTCTCTCTCTCTCTCTCTTTTTAACGTTCTCTCTCTCTGTAACGTTCTCTCTCTCTGTAACATTCTCTCTCTCTCTCTCTGTAACGTTCTCTCTCTCTCTCTCTCTCTCTCTGTAACGTTCTCTCTCTCTCTCTGTAACGTTCTCTCTCTCTCTCTCTGTAATGTTCTCTCTCTCTCTCTCTTTAACATTCTCTCTCTCTTTAATGTTCTCTCTCTCTCTGTAACATTTTCTCTCTCTGTCTCTCTCTAATGTTTTCTCTCTCTCTCTGTAACGTTCTCTCTCTCTCTCTCTTTAACGTTCTCTCTCTCTCTCTCTCTCTCTGTAACGTTCTCTCTCTCTCTGTAACGTTCTCTCTCTCTCGTACAGAACTTCCCCTTCAGCGTGATGTCCATCAATCTGACCCGCATGGCGCTGCAGGTTCTCAGGGACGAGGTTCTGTCCAGGTCAGTGCAGGTTCTCAGGGACGATGTTGGACCCGGTGCTTTCTCTTTCCATGCGCATGTTCTCCCCGTTTCTGTGCGGGTTTACTCCTGGTAACTCCGGTTTCCTGTTCAGTTTTACGTTGTTCTTTTAAAACTTGAACCCAGTATCGTGAATCGTGTTGCATCGTGGGTAACATGTGCGGGTGTTTTCTGTGGTGTGTGTTGTAGAGAGTGTAACCGTCGGCAACAGGTGGTCTGGGTGCTGAATGACTTTTACGTGGCCGCGTTCCTGCACTTGTATGAACTGTGGAAGAACCAGAAGAAAACCATCAGCGACTCCGGTTATGTGCTGAAAGGTAACGGGACACCGGGGCGGCTTTTAATCCCCATTTTAATCCTGGAACTACATAAGTAGGAGCAGGACGTGACACACAAAATACAACGAGACTCCTGAATACGGCAGCTGACAATCCATCAAGTGGTGCATCTCTTGTTTGTATTATTATCACACAATTCTAATTATATTATTATATAATTATTATTGTTCAGGAGAAGCTGCCAAAACTGTAGAAACGTCGTATTTGTTTGTGATTATTTGCACCATTATAAATGCGGATCCGAGACAATCTTATCTAACATTAAACATCTGTGTCCTGTCTCGTACAGATGTGGAGCTGTACGCTAAGAGGAACCCCAGGCAGCTCCTCAGACGCCTCCAGTGCTTCCTGCAGGAGAGACATGGCAGGAGTGAGCAGCTCGCGTCGCCCGACCTGCTGACCCACAACAAGCGGTCACTCGTCCAAACCGAGTCCCACCGCGGCACGATGAACTTCACCGGGGTGTGTGAGCTCCCCCCCGAGATGGAAGGAGAGGCCAGACTCATCTGAGACGCACCACACACCACCATGTCTGTCCTGTGAGAGCTGTCCGAATTTCATAACCTGTCTGTGTGTGTGGGGTGTGGACACGAACACACACACCGCTAATAAAGATCAGCACCGAGGTTCATGAGGAATAATGACGTTCGTTTTTCTCTACCAGCTTCGACCACCAGGGGTGCTGCTGACAGTCGAGGGTCCAATAGATTTGTCTAATAGTCTCAGACGAGTGTTTAGTTCAATAAAACTCTAAATCCATCATGTACAGAACACTAACAGACTATAGAAAGCAATATAGAGCATGGATTCGCAATGCATTATGGGACACTTAGTCGTTCGCATATGAAGAGATAATGGATCCCGAAACCTCGTCTTTTCAAGCTCTTATAAAATCTGCACTTATTGTTTATTGGTTTATTGTTTACATGCTCGTTTCTTTACACATCATTAGTCCGGTTCTGCTCATGTGTTTTTATCTTTTATAGATTCTTTCAGTCCGCCAGTAGAGGGCATAATGACATTAGTAACAAGGACGTTTCTATATATGAACAACTGCTTATTGCAGGCAAAGCTTTTAAGGCATCAGCTCCGGTATGCTAGCATGTTTCACCCCTGCATCTTGTGAGCATGTAGGTCAAGAGAATTCAGGGCTATTATTATTATTGGTGTGGGGGGGTATTGCTCAGGAGTCCCAAAGTAACTTAACCAGCGACCTTTAGATTACCAATCTGGTAACATAACCAAACAGACCGACTCGTCTCTGTTGTTTTTATTATTTTAAGTTGTCCAGGGGAGACACTGCCAGCACGAGGACTCCACCAACAGTTCTGTTCCAAAACTACAAGTCAAAGAGGTTTTAGGGTTTTGCTCAGGGGTCCAGTAGTGGTGGTTATGTGGCTTTAACAAGCAGCCTTTATTACTAGACTATTAGTACCAACACTTTACTTACTTATCTATTACTGGTCTAATAATAATAATAAAGAAGTGTGTGTGTGTTCGGCACTTTGTGATGTTTTTGTTTAATCGTTCATCATCACATCTTTAGGATCAGCACCAGTTCTTCATATTTCTGGGTTTGAATTCATTCCATCAGAACTCTGGAATGATTTTTGCACTATGTTCACATTTCTGTTTGTTTTTTATAGAGATTTTATTTCAGTGTATTTTTAATGTGCAGTGATGCTTTTGTGCACAGAATAATAAAAACAATTCAATAACAGCACAATGAATCTATTGTTATATGACGTGTGAGAAATGATTATATTAATATAAACATTGGGAAGTATTCAGTTAATTAACAGCTGAGAAATTAACATGAAATCAATTAAAGAAAATGATGCGCATTTACTGCTGGTTCAAAATTAAATCAATTTCTGTTTGACTGTAATGTCTAGCTTATGCCACTAGAGGGCGACAGAGCGTAACCTCATTTAAAAGACAAGTTTATTTAAATGTATACGTTTACGAAATAAAATTTGTTTAATTTAATGAAATGCATAAAATAACATTTACATTTCATTTAATAACATATTTTTAACATATTTTCATTTAATAACATAAATTTAAAGTGTATTTAAATAACATTTACTAATAAAATGTAATTTATTAATTTTAAAAAGCCCATTCATTATCTAGTTGTACAAGCACTTAGTTTTATTTAGGTCACAATGAGACACATACTGGGCGAATACACAAAACACCTGAACAGGTCGCCTGTGTGTCTGTTGCATCATACACACACGCGTTTTACTTCATGCAAAAGTAAAAAAGAATAAATTCCAGTTTGAATGTAATGTCTAACTAATACCACAAGAGGGCTGTTTTATTTATTATACAGTACCTACAAATTAAGTTAAAAAAAAAAAAAACGTTTACGAAATAAAATGTGTTTAATTTTAAGGTTTATAATGTATAAGGTATGTAATAACATTTAAATTTAATTTAACAAAATTAAAAAATCAAATGTAAGTTTAATTGTATAACATTTACTATTAAAATATAATTTGCTAACGAAGGTTACTAAATAAAATTCACCCATCAAGTTTCACCAGCACTTAATCCTTTTTTGATTCACGGTGAGACACACACTGAGCGATTACACAAAACACCTGAACAGGTCGCCTGTTTGATGCATGGTACACACACGCGTTTTTACTGCAGGTTAAAAGTTGGGATAAATTCCAGTTTAAATGTGATGTGCATTTGATTCCACAAGAGGGCGACAGAGTGCAGTATCATTTTCAGACTTGCATATTAAGTTAGCAAAATATACGTTTACTAAATATAATGTGTTTAGGCAGGTAATAATATTTATATTAAATTGAATAAAATTAACCTAATAAAATTAATGTTTAATTTGATAACATTTACTAAGAAAATTAACTTTACTAAGAAAATTTAAGAAATAAAATCCATCATCAAGTTTTACCAGCACGTAATTCTATTTAGAGTCACGGTGAGATAAACGCTGTGCGGTGAGATATACCTGATTTGCCCGTTGCAGGACACACACATACATACACAGGACAATTTCAGTATCACCAATTAACCTGACTGTCTTTGGATTGTGGGAGGAAGACACAGCCCACACAGACACAGAGAGAACATGAAAACTCCACATAGAAATCTCTAGATCACCTTACCCGGGAATTGAACCCAGAACTTCTTGAGGTGACTGAGCTACACGGTGCCGCCCCGAAATAAAATGTTTACAACATGTGGAGATTCATTTAATCACATGATGGGTTTATCTGAGTCACACACACACACACACACACACACACACACACACACACACACACACACACACACACACACACACACAGAGTGCAGAGTGAACAAGAGAGAGACAACCAGGTTAGCACACAATCTGCTTGAAAATTTTCGGCTCAGGATAAAGCCAAAAAAATCTAGGACAGAGATTTTTCCTTTGACCCAACAGATGTGAAGTCCATATATTCAATTCTCCTCAGCAGAAAAACAAACTAGAACTCTATAATTCAGTTTATATATAAACTCTATATTTATACACTGAATAAGGTAATCAAGTACAAATGTAATCACAAACCACAGCTTAACTCGACAGTGGTGGCGAGTATAACATGTTATTGTATAGTGTGTGGTAGGTGTCGGAGTGTTCCAACTGGTGTGCTCGAATGTGTGCCTGGTCTGCTAAAAGCCCGGTCCATAAAGACTATTCTGTCCTACTGGACTAATGAGCCAATAACTTTGACATTGGGGAGGGGAACTCTTTCCTGTGGGTTCGCATCTAGCTCATGAGTTTAAGGTCGTATCACCTCGCTGGATGAACAATAGTGTTTACATAGTGTTTCTGAAAGCTAAAATGACCGGGATAGACCCAACATCCATGTTTACCAAGCTCGTAGCATAAATGTCTTGGCTAGAAATGTTAACGATGTGATTTTAACGTCACATCAGCACCTTTGAAAGCAGTTTTTTGAAATCATTAATGACAACTTTACTAATTTCAGATTGTTGTTGTAGTTTGTAGTTACTTAACAAATGCCCGTGAAGTACTTTGGGAAGAGTATGTCAAAGTAACAATATAAAAAAAAATCCTGTTTAGCAGAATTGCTCCACACAATAGATCGTTTGGCTCCAGACATCCATGATTTTGGAGCGGAACGCCAACTTTTAGACATTTGTTAAAGTCAACCATATTGCAGCAAATTTCAGGTAATTCTAAAGAGTTATGTTTTTTTTTCTTGGCTCAGCTTGCCTGAAGTAAAGCCAAAGCACTTCTAACGTACTGCGATTTGCAATTTGGAGCTGTGACTGCATTTAATACTTGCACTCCTCTTGCCAAGGGACACTCTAAAGTCCACTCTGAGGGTCTAACGGCAGCAATGATCTATGGCCATCTAAAGTCAGGCGATGTGAACTACGCTGCATAGAGACAGGCTATAAAAAGAGACGAGAGTAATAAAATGAGCTTTTCAAACATTAATCATCGGAGAGATTCGATCAGCTGCTGAACCACAGCAGAGTTGTACATCAAGTGCTCAGTTCCGTTTAGTGCAAAGTATCTTTCTAAATGTTGGACTGATTGCTTAACCTGTAACGGATATTGAGCCATCCTCGTTTAAAATCACTTGAACCCATTCATTAATGCTCTACTTAAAGCAGCCATGACATACACCTCTAATCAGCCAACATATTTTGTCAAAATATAGGTGGGTGTAGATAAACTGCTGGAACAGATCTTAGACATGGACAGTCACAAAGACAAATGTCCTGTCTGGGGTTTGATCCATGAGGAACAATGCCTCTTTGAAGTCGCCCTCTTGGCAGTACCAGGGAAAAAAAAGTTCAAAATGTTGGTAGAAAACATGGAAAATTGAATTTTATATTGATTTACCAGGGGCAATTCGACTAGCTTAGTTCAGGTATGCTATCAGTCACCTTAGTCTCGGCTAGGGACTCTGCTTGTTGCCAAGTTTCTGCTTGTTGGGGCATATAATGATTAATGGTCTCAGTGGAAGAGTTTGATACAATAAAACATGTGGACTGAAGACACAAAAGGCTGCTTATTTACTAGACTAATTAGAGCCACTTTCTTCACTTTCTTGTACAACAGATGGTTCAGGTTCATTCCTAAGCAATAATCACCATCCTCTCGATGCTAGGGACCAAACACAATGAGAAGTTTTAACTGCTTCATTCTACCTAGATTAACATGGACCTTTACTCATAAACGATCTAACGTATTTAGAAGTATCTGTATGTCTGACATTTAAATGAGCACAGGTATATCGAGCTAAATTAATAAAAGAATCACGTACTTAGTTAGTGAAACATTGGAGTGAGAACACATTGGAGCTGAGGAATAACGAGGCTCGGATGTGTGTCCATAAGAAGATGAAGCTGATCAGTATATGAACTCGCCTTTCTGCAGATGAAAATATGTATTTCATAACTGCACACATGCTGGGAGGAGGAGGTACCAGTCTGACAAATCCTAGCAAAGATCAGCATCAAAGCACAATGCGGTTGGGTAACTGAAAACGCTAACACGAGGAACTAAAGAGCTATTGTAGTATTAAAGTTAAAGATAATGCCTGGCTTGAGTCCATTTTATTTGTATAGAGGTTCTTTACAGCATTACAAATTTAAGGACCCCCAGACCAACGATCAAACAGGACAAAAACGTAGCTATTAAACTTAGCTAGGGTGACAATAGAAAAGACAAACTCTCAGGACTACTAGCAGCGGCCCGTCTGTTACGGGCCAAATTATATTGAGTAAAGTTTAGTCATAACTAGACATTTAGTTGATCATTTAGTCCAGTCTCTGAAAAGATCTGGGGCGAGTTCTGGACATGTTTGTTGCCGAGACACCAGATTTAATACAGACACCAGTGTTAATACATTATTGGTAGCTTACAATCGTTGGCTCAAGAAGTCATCAACCCTGAAAACACGGGAAAAGCAAAACAGCAGCAGCCAGACATACTTAAACATACTTTAACATAAGGACAGTGTAGCCTAGTGGGTAGAACGTTGGGCTGGGAACCCAAAGGTTGGGGGTTTAAATCCAGGTTCTGCTACACTCCGCTACACTGTTGGGTCCTTGAGCAAGACCCTTAACCCTGTCTGCTCCAGAGGCGCCGTACGTTGGCTGACCCTGCGCTCTGACCCCAACTTCCAGACAAGTTAGGATATGCGAAGAGAAACATTTTATTGTACTGTACATCTGTATATGTGTAAAATAAAATTGAATTTGAATTTGAATAAGAAGCAGAACAAGATCAGTCCTCAATTTCTGATCATCAGAAATTTCGCTATATATAAAATAATGTGATTTATTTAAAAATAGCCAAAAGAAATCAGCAGATCAGCTGCATGTTAATGTATTTTAGTTCAAGTAAAGAAATTCAAACAAACTTCTATCTTTCTTTTCTTTATAGTCCAATCAAGAGGGACAGTGTAGCCTAGTGGGTAGAGCGTTGGGCTGTGAACCCAAAGGTTAGGGGGGGTTCAAGTCCAGGCTCTGCTACACAGCCACGGTTGGGTTCTTGAGTGAGACCTTTAACCCTGTCTGCTCCAGGGGCGCCGTACGTTGGCTGTCCCTGCACTCTGACCCCAACTTCCAGACAAGTTGGGATATGCAAAAAGAAACATTTCGTTGTATTGTACATGTGTAAATGTGTAATGACAAATAAAATTTGAATTTGAAGAAATGGCAAATTAACTGTAATTGAGTTGAATAAAGCAGCTCTGGGAAAACGGGTCAGATGAGCAGATTCATTTTACTTTAACTTATTTTGAGACCTTATTCAATGTATGTATAATGCATTATCTTTCCATGTAATCTTTTCAAGAAGCTGCAATCTACTAGATGTAATTAAATGTAAAATAAATAACAATGTAAGTAAGTAAAAAATCCAACATCATCGAGAGAAAGAAAGTGATCCAAGTTTGAGACTAGATTTTTTAGGTAACACTTATGACAGGAGACGGTCGTTCATCACACGAATCGTGCATCTTCAGTTTGCTTTACCTGCATGTTTTTTGGACTGTGGGAGGAAACCCGGAGCACCCGGAGTAAGCCCACGCAGACCCGGAAGGAACATGAAAACTCTGGGGCCTACAAAAGAATCGAACCCGGGACTTCATCTCCAGATTAAAAGCTTAAAATTGTGCTCTGTTCCTTCTGTTGGCAGGAACCATGGTGAGCAAGGAGATTGGTAAAAGCATGCTCACCAACTCGGAATCGGACTCTGAGGCAGCGCCATCTATGGCACTGGAGCTGAAAGAGTCGTCGAACGGGAGCCGGCAGGTCCGAAAGCGCAACAAAGCTTTGCAGGTGCGCTTCAAGGACATCTGCGAGGCCCAAAGTGAGCAAGCCACTGCAGCGCGAGAGACAAAACCTGCCACGTACAAAGTGGCTTACAGGAAGTACATGACTGTTCCAGCACGGCGATCTATCCCCAACGTGACCAAAAGCACTGGGGTTCAGACCTCTCCGGACCTGAAGAAGCGCTACCAAACCTTTCCACTGGAGAGAAAGAAAGGCCAAAGCATAAAGCACGCCGCCACCGTGGAGACGTGTAAAGACCAGGATAACGGATATATCATTGATGTAAAAAGAGCCAAGGCTGGAGAGGGCAGCAGGGAGGAAGTTTCATCTCCCAGTGTGCAAAAGACCCAGGCATTGATGCATACCAATGAATGCATAGCTACTATAGAACATAATCCTCATGATACAGAATGTGCAGAAAGGACAGTACTTCCCTGCCCGGCTAATGAACGAACGCAATACCAGGTCTGCTCTGTAAAAAGTAAACACCGAAAAAGCTTCCAGAGAGATTCTGAATCTTTAGAACGCTCACGAAAGTGGCAGCTTTCGAATTCTGAGGACAGAGATGGCACGACGCTACCAGGTTTAAATTCCAAAGTGACGGGTCCTATCGCCTGGAACTCGCTGACCCAGGTCGAGTGTCTGGAGAGTCCATCTGCACGGAGCAAGCGTAAAAAGACTCTGCAGATCAACGGCCTGCAGTCACAGACTCTGCCGAGGACTGGGTGCACCACGCAAGTGCAATGCCATGCTGGGATGCTCTCCGCCAGGCCTATACGCGCCATGGAGGAGACACCAACGCTTACCACAGCACCTGAGAGGTTGTCGACTCCTACCTGCGAAGGTGGGACTGTATCGGGTACCGGGGGTGTGCAGGTGGATAGCAAGACCTGCAAACAGATAGTACCCGTCAACCCGGATAAGGAGGTAAAAGCACAGATGCAGGCGATGGAAAGTATGATCAGTTCTAGCCAGGAAACTATTAAAGTTCTGCTTGGAGTCATTCAGGAACTGGAGAAAGGAGAGGCACTTCGAGAAGGGTAAGAAATTAAAATACATTTTATGACATATAACTAGTATAACCCCCGATTCCATAATTGCAGTTAGCTAAGTACTGAACTGTTGTACTGGAATTTGTGTGCTATACTTATTTAAAGCAGGGTACACGTTATTATTACATCTGAGTGTCTCTTCAGTGGGTACATATCACATTAGGGTACAGACTGACAGGGAGTAGGGATACACTCTAATCTGAGCAACCAAGACTTCAATATAGCCTTCAGGCTACAACAGAATAAAGCTGACCACAATTCTGCATCCCTAACAAGTTTGGTTTGACAGTAAGTTGCCAGATTGAGCAGTTTCCCCCCAGATCGCAGCATGA
Source organism: Ammoglanis amapaensis (assembly GCA_028566735.1). Taxonomy (NCBI): domain Eukaryota; kingdom Metazoa; phylum Chordata; class Actinopteri; order Siluriformes; family Trichomycteridae; genus Ammoglanis; species Ammoglanis amapaensis. Next base: position 9,581 of record JAOUQU010404772.1, read on the forward strand.
TTAAAGGGGAAAACAAACAGCAGTGGCCAGATGGTCAGAGAACTGAGCATGTGATTGGAAGGTTGCCAGGTCGTTTCTGAAGGCACCTGATTTAGGGCTGCCCGCCGTGCACATTTGTTCACTGTTGCCTCCTAGTGTGTGTTCCTTGGTGGGTGTAAACATGATCATGGATTAGATTAAATGTGGAGGAATAATATGAACTAAAATATATATATATTGTTCTGTTATGCAACTGCAATATAACCAGGCCAAAGTCATCCCTGTACATCTAACTCACAGTCAAAAGTTTGATTAACTGATTGTTCTAGGATTTACCTTTACTGAGATTAACTTTGGTCTGTTTAGGAATGGAATTATTTGGGCACTATTAGCTATACAAGAGCAAACACTGAACCTTAAAACACACTATTCTAAAAATAACCAAACTTTATTAAGAAAAAAAAAGGGGGGGGGAGGTTAAGGAACAATATTCTCCAACGATATAAAATAGCACTGGTGAATGTACACTTATAAAAAGTTGTGTTACCTCCCAAAAAGATTAAAAGATTTCATTAACGTAGAAAAGTTTTTAGAAAGTCAACTACAGTAAACTCAGTGGCAGAAGACATTTATATAACATTATATCTTAGTAATTTAAAAGGACATGATATAGTATGAGCTAAGATGGGGAAAAGAAGCAAATTAATTCATTAAATAGAAAATGTCTTTGAAATTCACCTTAGCAAATCAGGCAGTTTTAAAGATTGCAGATCACATACTAATCAGTCTCTTTCTTGTGTTGATGATAAAAATGACTGTCTGCCTCCTTAATCTATACTTGAAATCATGCATGTATAATGCCTTAATCTGTTTATCGCACAATCAGAAGATTAAGCGAGTGGTGAGTAAAATCCAGATTTCTCCTTGGTGACAGACCTAAAATAGGCCAAGACACATTTAGCATGCAGCCTGCCAACTGGGTACGCCGCAGCAGCGATCAGCCAAAGCCTGCACTACGTGTAAAGAGAGATGAGCATTTTATAGGGGCGACTTGATCGCACTTATAAACGAGACACGGACTATTAAAAGATAGCATCTATCATTTGGAAGTGTGAGGGTTCGGATGAGAAGAAGCACAGGCCCACCAGTCAGACTCCTGGCAGGCATATGGTGCCAATATTGAAGGGCTACGCTTTTACTTGGCAGCGGGCCAAGGCTGTGATGAAACACTGCACTAATTACCGTGCAAAACTACAGCGCTCCTTAACGGACCGATCTGACCTCCGCTGATCCGACAGACTAATGACTTGCACTTAGTAAACGTAGACTGGCGCTACACGGAGCTAATTTCCTCACTGATTTCGAGCTACAGGAACTCGGCAGGCCTGCCGAACAGACCTACGATCTTTAAAGATAAAGTCAATTTCGTGCCGACTGGATTAGATTATTCATTCAAGCAGTGCAGAAGATGTAATGCCTGAGCAGACGTGGAGTATTCATCTCATTCAAAGGTCAATAAACTGTCACATGTTAAAGAAAGATGGTCTGTACACTGTACAATTAGTAAACCATTTGGATTATGGCTAAATCAAATGGCTGCAGTTGAATTAGACAAGAATTAAAGCCACACTAGCAAAAGTTCTGTAAGCCGATCAAGCAGAAGTGGCAACAGTACGCAATGACTGATAAATAAACAATATGAGTGAGCATGGGTGAGAAAATCTGTGCTGTATCATCTGAAGTTTGAGGAACTAAAGCTATCTGAAAGTGGAAGTGGTACAGTGGTCTAAACGACTGGAGCAGCCTAAGAAAGAACCTGGCAATGTTGCCACCATGAAACACCAAATATGATAATCGTCTGGCATGTTGGCTACAGGAACAGGGAAAACACTCAAACCAGACTGTATTCTGTAAACATTTATGACATGTAGGAAAAACTATGGTCCAACATTCACCTGCGCAAAATTTCTCTCAGTAATTCCAAAAAGTCGTGTTTAGTAGAAAAACTACACAACACAAAACCAAACGGACGCCCAACATGCTTGGTGATGACTATTTTGCTCGAGTCAGAAATATTTAGTCAGGGTATATTAAAGTCTTCAGGCCTTGGCTAGAATAGCCTAGTGGTTAAAATCGAATCAAACACACTGACTATACGATATATGCGTATACACCTATAAATGTCCAGCTCAATATATAAATCAACTATAAATATACAGCACAATCATTTAAATGTGCAAATATGAGCGGTCCTATTAATCAGAAAGTCCCGCCTCGGTCAGGTTGCTGCAGGTCGGCCATGTAGCAAGTCCCCTAAATATCGATTGCTTAGACTGTATGCCAGGGGTCACCAACCTTTTTGAAGCTGCGGGCTACTTTTGGGGTACCAACTAATGCGGCGGGCGACCAGTTTGAT
>JAOUQU010404783.1:0-11974 GCA_028566735.1 Ammoglanis amapaensis
ACACACACACACACACACACACACACACACACACACACACACACACACACACACACACAAACACACACACACACACATTGTCAAACTATCTTTTTACTCCTTTCATTCTCACTGTCTTTCCTTACTATCTTTAATGTTTCTGCTTACTTAATTGTTTTCTCTCTCTGTCCCCATGTTTGATGTCTTGATGTTTCTTATTTATATTTTTGTCCTTTCTCTATACTTTCTGTCATTGCTATCATTTTCTCTATTTTGTATTGACTACTCTTGTCTCTTGTGTGTATAGAAATTGACCTCTGAGGTCTATAGTGCATCTGTCAGCTGCTCATTCTTTACCATCATACTGACGAGTTCAGCTTGTAAAAATGAGAATAAACACAGCTCTCGTTTTGTCCAATGCAATTCCAGTTTCAATTTTAGTCCTGTCACTCACAATTTAATTCTTGTCTTTTAAAGTCCTGCTTTCTTTCACTGCCCCTTTCCATTTCTTTCACATTCTGTTTCCAAGTGGCATTATTAGACTTGTATACTTTATTTGCACCAGGCTAAATGGTTTTATGTAAACTTTATGCCCAAGCCTATGTTAACATCTATCCTAAATAGTGATGGGTAATTTGCTATTAATGTTAGGCTAATTATACCGATAAATGTTAGGCAGAAACACAATTTTGAGCAGGAACAAAGTATGGAAATGCAAAGATATCAGAATCACGATCAAATGCAGATTGCCTTATGCCATGCATGGTTGTGAAAGTTGAACTGGAAATGCAGACAGAAAAAAAATCTATTCATTTAAACTAGGGTGTTGGTGATGGTTGCTCCACATACTATGGGCAGCATACGAACAAGCGCATTAATTCAAAGATGTCGCTGGAAGGCAAAATAACCAAGCTCAGAGACGACCAGGCTGAGACGGCAAGAGACGACCAGGCTGTCAGAGGATGCGATGGCTTGATACCATCATGTATGATAAAAATTGAAGCTAAGTCAGCTGACAGAGGCTGTACAAAATCAGACAACATGACGAGAGCTAATCTGCAGATTTGCCAAGAGTCAGATATGACTGAATGGATAATCATCAAATTGCTATGCGTGTTGCTTACTTGCATATAAATAAATTAGTTAAATAAAATAATGTGCTATGAACTTTGTAAAAAAAAGTTTGGGAATGGCTTATTCAAAGCATATTTGTAATCCATTTTATTGTGAAGTAATGTCTGTGGAATAACTGCATTTTCATTTCAACCTTGGCGTGAGAAAACTGGTGGTAGTCAAATTAGCCATCTTATATAAACGCAATGAAATTATAATCTATAGCCAAACCTAAAATGCAATGCAATTAATTGCATTTTAGTAATAATTATTAGCAATTAATAATTATTAGCAATTAGTAAAGTGTATGTAATTTAACACAGACTTTTAAAGCAAGCTAGTGAAAACGTTTTTTACACAAAATTCATAGACGGTTCGACTCAAAATATGGTTATGTGAAGACGTGCTCTGTGCATAAGATTACTGTTTGAAAGCAATGGATCAGAAGAATTATGCTGTTTTAATTAGAATCAGAATATTAGTTAATAAAACTTCTTAGAACTCATAGAAACTGTTATGTCTGTGTAAATAGGAGAAATAAAAATAAAAATACGAAACTAAAACACAAACTTTAGACCCCAATGCAGAGCAAATCTCCTTTAATTGTTCAGTAATAATAACTAAAGCAAAGTTTGTTCTGTGCTGGAGCGAGATTCGAATTCGGGTCTACGGCGTCGATGACAAAAGCATTACGGGCGTACCACTCTACCGCTGGAAAACTAAAGGAAAGAACCCAATAAGTCATTCATGGGTTAGAGCGTGAGAAACCAACTAAATCGCAATTAAAAATGCATCCACCTTGGGAAAAAAAATTATTATAAAATTTAAAATTATAAAATTTAAAAATTAAAAATATAAAAAATAGTAAAGAAAAATAAATAACATATAAATAAAAAACACAGCAAACAGACGCAGCAGGGCTCCATCCCTCTTGGGTGGAGAAAAACCGTCACATCAGGCAGGTGCAGCAAATGGCACTGTAGTCCCGCCTGCAACCCTTAACCTCAGCGGGTTAACAGGTTTCCATTAGAATGCCGGGAAGAAACCTTGAGAGGAACCAGATGTACCAAAGTACTTTTCTTTCAAAGTTAATGAAATCAATCTTGTAACTGCTCATGTTATACTGACCTACATTTTTATACGTACCATATTATCGACATATGTAAATAATAATTTCTTACAATCATTATCAATGTGCTTCCCTATTCATTTATTTTGTGTTCTTTTTATATATTGCCAAGCCCTTATATCCTATCTTTTTGGCTTTTATTATTTGTTTCTTTTCCCATTCTCTTAGGTGTGTTTGACCCTTACAGCCAAACGTATGGCACGTAAGAACTGCTTGGTGAAAAACCTGGAGGCTGTAGAAACGTTGGGTTCCACATCCACAATCTGCTCAGATAAAACAGGAACTCTTACTCAGAATCGCATGACTGTGGCTCATATGTGGTTTGACAATCAGATTAATGAGGCAGACACTACAGAGGATCAGTCAGGTTGGAGCATTATTTTAAATTATTTCAGCCACTCTAAAATTCCAAATGCACTATAAAATAAAGTTGTGTAGCGTTAGCTACACATACACAAACAGAACAAGAATGTGTATAGATAGAAGCTATTCAGACCTGCTAAAATTGTATACACATTAATGAGTGAATTAGTGTCATTCACCTGTCATTAGTCCCAAAGCAACAACATTGGCCTGTTTACTCCTGCATAAATTGATTTGTGTGCTGGAGGCTTTTTAAGAATGTTTGTGTATTTGTCCATGAAAAACATAGACATGATGCCAAGTAATGGTAACTGACATTTGATATGCATTGCTTGTATTTCTTACTTCACTAAACAATGCCTTTGGTGTCTATAACATGCTTATGAATTTATGTAATGATAGTTGTCCATCCAATAGTGTTGTGGGTGGAATTTTTTTTATTTTAGAAAACTAACAATATTTAGTTTTCTTTACTGTTGTGTTATACAATGTAATCTTTTGATGTCAACTACTTTCATGTGAAATGCCAACATTAGAATATGTGTGATTCTTTTTTTAAAGGCTCTGGCAACTTTGATAAGACCTCTCCCACTTGGACTGCCTTAGCACGTGTCGCAGCACTGTGCAACCGTGCAGTCTTCAAGCCAGGGCAAGAAGATATTCCTATACTTAAAGTAAAAACACAAACATCTCATTGATTTGTTTATTTGTTTGAAATCACTGATGGATTGTTGATTATATGTTAATATTGATTACTATGTACAGCGGGACACAGCAGGAGATGCATCTGAGTCAGCACTGCTAAAGTGTATTGAGCTCTCCTGTGGGTCTGTGAGGGTATTCAGAGATAATAATTGCAAAGTAGCAGAGATTCCCTTCAACTCCACCAACAAATATCAGGTATACAAGCACCCCAAATCATACTGTACAGCCCAATACTGGGTCAAATTGCTTATGAAACACCAACAATTTACACAAATTTACTTTTTTTAGCTGTCGATACATGAAATTGAAGATAGTCCAACAGGACATGTGCTGGTGATGAAAGGCGCTCCAGAAAGAGTTTTGGACAGGTAATGTTAGATTATGGTAGCTCATTTCATAGGCAATTATATAATACTCAATATTATTGTATATAATACTTTAATCAATGTTATTGTTTGCAATATGTAATTGTTAAGATGTTTTGACTCATGCAGGTGTAGTACTATAATGATTAATGGCCAAGAGATTCCTCTCAATGATGATTGGAAAGATTCGTTCCAGAGTGCGTACATGGACTTAGGGGGTCTAGGAGAAAGAGTTTTGGGTAAGAAAGGATGAAGAATTTGTGTTGTCTACATTTTATTATATATGCATAGAGATAACATACTATAAGTAAAAAGTAAAACAACTTGCAGCTCTTATATATAGCTTTTATGGGTACCCACATTTGACTGGTCTTGCCCAAATTTAAGGCATGTTCACTTCCATTTATTTTTTAAAAGTTTAGGATATCAACTCTAAATCGTCCAGCCCATGCATGACACTCCAAACAGGGAATAACACTTGGATACACATACACCAAGCCAAACCTGTACAAAACACTTGCATTTTTAACTCAGGTAAATGTGCCTCTATTGTTAATATTGGGTATGATATTTTCAAAATATGATTTTATATATGTATAATCTAGATTGAACAGTACATATACATCATCAATGTGAATAATTTAAAAAGGTCATGTGGGTAAGCCAAAGAAAGCGTACATAGTAAAAAACGGTTTAATTATTATGTCTGAATATTATATTGGTAATAATTGAGGGTCTGTTGGCCTGACCAAAATGTTGGGAATTAGAATCTCATGACAGTATATCTCTGTTGGGGGCCGGGGCGGGGGTGGGGGGCTGTAAAGTTATTGGTGAGAGAATGAAGAGTAGATCAGGATATGATATTCAAGTACTGTTGGCATGATGTACGATTCGTCAAACAAAGTAATTGTAATAAGTTGATAAACATTTATTGTTGAGAGTAATGAATATTTGCATAATCTATTCAACTATTCAGGTTGGGTGTACTGAATGCTAAATAAACTTCAAGTATATTAGTGGAATGATTATGCAAGACTACGTAAGTTGGCATAGAAATAGTATTAGGAAGATGTTAATAAGGTGGATTGACATTATGACTGAATGTTGGGTTATACGCATATAATGGCCTGTAACAAGTAAATAGTGCTACAGTTTGATGAGTTGGTAATTACACTTCTTTTTATTACACTAATTACACTATTTTTTTACTTTGACAATGTTTCTTTTTGTTAGTTTAGTCTTTTTTGTGTTAAACTTTACTTTACAGGTTTCTGCCATCTGATGTTGTCACCCTCTCAGTTCCAGCGGGGCTTTAAGTTTGACTGTGATAACATAAATTTTCCCATGGACCAGATGTGTTTCTTGGGTCTCATGTCCATGATTGACCCTCCCAGAGCAGCCGTGCCTGATGCTGTGGGCAAGTGTCGCTCTGCTGGAATTAAGGTATTCATCTATTTCATTATTCCATAATATTTTTTATCTTTAACCTTTTTAATGTCTTTTTATTGCTAAATAATTCATCTTGTGTACGTTAATGATCGTTCCCATTTTCTTTTGTTCTACTTCATAGTATATACAGTTATTAAGGCACATTTTAAAATGATATTTGTTTTATGAGTCAGACAAATGTTAAGAAGAAAAACCTAAACATGAATTTGAATGTAAACACCCATAACATGCATTGACTTATTTCAAAAGGTAATCATGGTAACTGGTGACCATCCAATCACAGCTAAGGCCATTGCTAAAGGTGTTGGCATCATTTCTGAGGGCAATGAGACAGTGGAGGACATTGCAGAAAGACTTAACATTCCTCTCAGCCAAGTTAACCCTCGGTATGTGTGCAAATACTTTGTGTATTCTGTATAATTACAGTAAAAGTATGTTTTTTATTAACTAACAATACTAAATGTGGTTTTTGTTCATGCCATTGTTAAATTGTATTTGTTATTTGATTGATATGTGTGATTTTTTTTGTGTTCATGTACATGTGCTAATCAGAGATGCCAAAGCATGTGTAGTGCATGGAGCTGATCTAAAAGAGATGAGTTCAGAGTATCTGGATGATCTCCTGAGGAATCATACTGAGATTGTTTTTGCCCGCACATCTCCACAGCAGAAACTTATCATTGTCGAGGGCTGCCAGAGACAGGTATGAATGTTAGACAATGTATGGGTGTGTCAGAAATCAGTATTTTTACCACACACACACATGCACACACACGCACATATACTGTATTTACACCATATAAGAAAAATACTGAACATGTCAAAGATTTTTAAAATAAATACATTTCTAAAAGTGAAATGTAATCATTGCCAGATGTTAGCAACAACTGTCCATTAATCAAGTTATGTGTAATAATGGGTTACAATTACACAAAAGAAAAGTATTGATCACATCAGTAAAAACTTTCATAAATATTATATATTATTTATTAATAATATTTAGTTGGACCAGCTTTGGTTAACTTTGATTACAGCATGCAATTGATTTTGATTATTTCCAACAACTTCGGAAATGTCACAGCATTTAATTTCACCCAGAGTTGCATTATTTTCCCCCAAAATCTTACCAATGATAAGGGATATGGACCACTGTGCCAAAGCGTCCTCAGCACATCCCAAAGATTCTCATTGAGGTTTAAGTCTGGTAACCTGTAAAAATAATTGGTTATGTTCCTTAAACCACTCACAATTGGAGCTAATCGAATAAATGTATTGTTATCTTATATTATATATATATAAAGATCTATTCTTGTGTAAGAAAAATCCCAATCCTTGGTCATTCATATATTCAGGTTTAGTTTAATGGTTAGTGTACCAACATTAATAATAACAGTGTAATAACACTGGTGTATTTTTGCAGGGTGCTATTGTGGCAGTAACTGGTGATGGCGTGAATGACTCTCCGGCCCTTAAAAGAGCTGACATTGGCATTGCCATGGGGATTGCAGGATCTGATGTCTCAAAACAAGCGGCTGACATGATCTTGCTGGATGACAATTTTGCATCAATTGTGACAGGAGTGGAAGAGGGTAAGAAAGAGAGAGAGGTTGAGAAATGTATTAAAGCTGCATAAGTTAGTATTATGGATTTTGTTATACAGCGCCAAATATGTGTAAGCTTAGTAAGAGTGTAACTGCACCAAGTATGTAAAAAAAATGCTGTGTCTCCTAATTGAGTGGATGTATCTGATGAATAGCAAAAGATTAAGAGCTCTTTTCATTTCTTATTCAGCATTTCTTTGCTCTAACAGTGGGTGACCAAGAAGACAATTACATCTCCATTTTGACAAGGGTCCCATACTGATCATTTTCATCTTTATTAATGATTGTTTCGAAACTAAATGTGCTGAATCTTTTTTTCCAAACAAATCTTACCCAGCCAACTTAATTAAATATACTAAATTATATATATTACACTGTGCAAGGACGATCACACCAGTACACTTGTACCATTAATTAAAACATTCTGTTTCCTTTCCATAATTATACAAAATAGAAAAAAGTCTAATGGATTGCGATTTCAAAACTCTTTTAAGGGCATGAGTAGAATAAACACAATTGTAAATCAGTGTACTATGCTATTACAAAACCAGATTGTTTGTAACTGGAATCAGGGTGCAGGTGCAGGTTCAGTTACTGTATTTCACCCATGAAGCAGACAGTGTTGAGACAGCGTCTTATTTATCCAACTGTGTCTGTATTTGAACTACCTTAGCCAAATAGGCAACATTATACCAATTATTTATAACCATGATTTTTGTGTTATACATGCATCGTCTAACTATTGGGTATTTTTAGCATATTGACACAACACTTTGTGCCACCTTTCTCCAACAGGTCGTTTAATATTTGATAACCTGAAGAAGTCGATTGCCTACACTCTGACCAGCAACATCCCTGAGATCTCTCCCTTTCTGCTTTTCATCATTGCTAGTGTCCCTCTGCCTCTGGGCACTGTCACCATCCTCTGCATTGACCTGGGAACTGACATGGTGCGATACTACCACATGCACACATGAAAAGAAATACTATTTGCAGTTTGAAGCTGATTTGGAAAAAAAAAGCTTTTTGGAGTAACAACCCTGCGATTTTTGCCATTCCAAATTCCAAATGCAGTCACTGCGTATACAATAAAGTTATTTTAGATGTTTAATAATTTACAATGGTAATGCATAAAAAGTTCTCTCAATAAACTTTCAAGTTTATTTGAAGTTAACAATATTTTATTTTATTATATTAGCATTTCCAGCAAAGACTTAGTTCAAAACAAAACATAGAAAATCACGCTTACCCTGCAGAGAACTAAACTAATAGTATCTAAGTTAGAGGGCATGTTCATGGACATGTTTTGTATAGCCCATGGACCTATTTCTAATTTGTTTAAATCACAAAATGTCCTATTTAAGGTTGATTTAGGAACTTTCTTGCTGTCTCTGACAATAATGATGAAATGCTTCAGATTTATGTCTGACCTGTTTTAGTGGCTGTTGTATTTCATCTTATTTGAACACTTTAACTATGTATTAGGTGTATAACTGTAACCAACAAGAAAACATATTCATACTACCTCATTATTGAGGCTGGTAATAATGGTAGACAGATTATGTACATAATTATTATCATCATGTATATTTTGTCACTGCTTTATCTTATTTTAGATTAATCTAGATCAGATTTAAAGTCTGTATCAATAATTGCTATGCAGTAACAAATTTCAGCCACTGAAACCGATCTGCCCCCTAGACATCAGAGCTGATAGCATCACTTGGGATTCAGATTCTGGATCATAATAGTAGTATGGTGTTGTAATTTAGACAGATGATTTTATTATTCACAAATGGCAAATTAAGCTTTTCAGTCCTAGTGCACCATGATTATCACCACTTTGTCTGGTCAAGGTTATGATCATTAGGTGAAAAGTAGAAAATAATAATATAATACAAAAATAATAATACTAGCTGAAATAATCCACAGAATGCAAGGCATGCTTTCACATGTACAATCCAGTCTCACTTTCTTTTTTCCTCTTTTTGCCTCAGGTTCCTGCCATTTCCCTGGCTTATGAATCAGCTGAAAGTGACATTATGAAGCGTCAACCTCGAAACCCCAAAACTGACAAATTGGTCAACGAGAGACTCATTAGCATGGCATATGGGCAGATTGGTAAGGCACATGCACTTCCATTAGGGCAAATACGAACCTACCGACAACAGAAAGCAGTGTTTTTACATCATTTTTCCTCTTAACTGTAAGGTTTTGCATCAGTTTTCGAAATGATTTTATTTTTAAAAGGAAACAAATGTGCATTATATGGCCAAAAGTATTCAGACATTTTACAATCCCTTGATGGGACTTCCCAATTCAAACCTATGGCCATTAATAAAGTTATGTTTTAGACAATGACACTATTTACTTTGTAAGGAAGGCTTACTGTATGCTTTTGGAACATAGATTTAAGTTGAACAAAATGTCTGCTATGCCTCAAAGCAATGTTCCAAATAATTTCACTGATATTATGATGACATATTATCATACCTATTTCTTCATCCATACATCCACATCCATTCATTTCAACTGCCGTTTCATGCAATTCTACACATTAAAATGATAAACAAAATTACGCAACATATGTGTTAGAGGAGAACGACCCGTCAATTCCTTGACCAGAATAAAGCTGTTACAAATACAGTGGATCCTCGGTTAACGAACGCCTCTGATAACAATCAATTCGGATAACAACCAACCATTTCGCTAAAAATTTTAAAATTATCCAAAAATTTGGATAAAAATCTAAATTTCGGATAGTGAACGTCACTACATCAGCTACATCATCAACTCGTGACCAGCATCTAAGACCGAGCATCAGTTGCACTTAATACAGTTACAATAGATTATCTTTATCTTTACATATTCTAATAATTCAGTGATTTTAGTGCATTATTTTAACAATATAATCCTTGATTGTGGCAAAAAAGATTCAGAATAGTAGTAGCAGTGTAGTGAAAATACAATGGCCAATAATTGAACTGAAAAAGTCATGATTTCTAAATTTGAACAAGTCGTGCGTGTGTCAGTTATCACGGCTGAAATATGGCAGGTGGAAGTGAACAACAGATACTGGACACGTTTTTTCAATCTGAAAGTGACAAAGAAGGAAAGTCACCCCCGATTTTACAATGACAGACGTTCTCATGGAGGGGGATCTCGCCCCCCCCAATTTTTTCACGGATCCTACCAAACCTGGCCCTCGACAGTCAAGAAGCTGTGTGCTACCCACTACATCAACCGGGATTCGAGGACCTGTAAGGGAGAAAAAAAACACAAGGGTTAACAATGACAAACAATGTCAATGACAATGACAAACACAAAAAACTCCCTGATTGGTAGTTGACTGACCGCTATAAACGCGCCCAGCCTACCGCTAGCCCTATCTGGCGATCAGGAGGTCAGTGATAAAACCCCACAAACCAATGATCCAAACTGAAAACAAAAACCCACAACAAAAGAAAAACATGAACCAGCCACCAGGGGGCACCAGGCGACTGAAGTGCCTCCTACCAATCGTGGCAGGGACAGCTGGCTGCACCAAACCTGGTGGTGGTCCACTAGAGGAAAGGGATGGTACCTAGCTGCCCAGTTGACTTACTTCCTTACCCGGCCTGGACCGGTCACAGGCCTCTCGCCGCATGCACCCCAAAGGCGATGTGGAAGCAGTCGCTAACCTGGGCCCGTTAGGTGGACGGGCAGGTACAGCCATTGCAAATTACCCGTGCAAGATGCACGCTCTGATGCGCACGCCCGTGGAGGCCCCACACTTGCAGACGGGTTAGCCGCTCTAACCCCTGCGTGGGTGGCTCACGACCCACCACGCTGCTGAAGCCGCAACTTCAGGAACGGGCAACGGGACGGGCCTGCCCGCAGCTAAAGTACCGCAAACTACTCGCATGAGAACATGTCGTCGTGCACATAGCTAAAATGACATGGCTCGCCATACTGCACACAGGATGCTCGGCCGGTCTACCGCATGATCTGCGCGATGGTGGAATGAGGCGGCTCCACATCAGCTGTTGGGAATGCCCCCTATTTGTAGTGTTCCAACAGCTGATCTGTATTTGCCATAATCAGCCGGTTAGCTGTGAAAAACGGCTGATTGACGCGATCTGTAAGCTTGTCTTCCTCGGAGCTGAACATCGATGAGGCAGGTGAGCATACCCCTTATAAAAGCACTATAAAAACCTAAATTATATAAAAAAGAAATTTAAATTACTATATATTTTAAATGAAAAACATCAATGCCTCTTTTTTCCTCTTTTTAAGCCAAAACCTGTTAATTTGTTAAATATTTTTTTGCGTTACTAATGTCCTTTGCGTTACTAATGATTTTAGTAAGGCTGATAATTCACCTCAAAACCTAGAACTGTATTTGAATGTCATTTTTTTAAATGTATGCTTACAAAAAATTTTGTATTTGTATAAACATAAAAATAATACTGTTCATCTTGTACAAATCAATGTGTCTCATTAGGTATGATCCAGGCTCTGGCTGGTTTTTTCACCTACTTTGTAATCTTGGCGGAGAATGGATTTCTTCCATTCAAGCTTTTTGGAATACGTTTGAACTGGGATGATCGTAATGTCAATGATATTGAGGACAGCTATGGGCAGCAATGGGTACCATTTAATACACCAACAAAAATCACTTGCACAGACAACATTAATACAAAGTACAAAAACAAAACATAATGAAATACACTGACCCAAAATCCCACAAAAACTATTAGGCAATATCTCACATGACCACTGATTGTATGAATAAAATATAATAAATTATATACAGTCATATGAAAAAGTTTGGGCACCCCTATTAATTTTAATCATTTTTATTTAGAAATATTTGGGTGTTTGCAACAGATGTTTCAGTTTGATATATTTAATAACTGATGGACGCAGTAATATTTCAGGATTAAAATGAGGTTTATTGTACTAACAGAAAATGTGCTATATGCATTAAACAAAAATTTAACAGGTGCAAAAGTATGGGCACCTCAACAGAAAAGTGACATTAATATTTAGTAGATCCCCCTTTTGCAAAAATAACAGCCTCTAGTCGCTTCCTGTAGTTTTTAATGAGTTCTTGGATCCTGGATGAAAGAATTTTTGACCATTCCTCTTTACAAAACAATTCCAGTTCAGTTAAGTTTGATGGTCGCCGCTGGACAGCCCGCTTCAAATCACCCCACAGATGTTCAATGATATTCAGGTCTGGGGACTGGGATGGCCATTCCAGAACATTGTAATTGTTCCTCTGCATG
>JAOUQU010404802.1:0-11972 GCA_028566735.1 Ammoglanis amapaensis
ATCAGGTGTGTTCTGATCCGGTTGGAATAAAAACCTGCAGCCACACTGGCCCTTTGAGGATCGGTTTGACACCCCTGGTCTACTGAGTACATGTGTATTCTTCATATGTCTGGACTTCATTGTATTCTTCATATGTCTGGATTTCATTGTATTCTTCATATGTCTGGACTGTGACGCTGCGAAGAAAAACAACGAAAGCACATAACATATTGCAAAACCTTTAGAAAGGCTAAAATGTTGGTTAATTTGACACCAAGGTTGAACCTTATGGCGAGATTTATAAACGGTATGTTTTGCAAACAGTGCACATCACACGTCAGAACACTTCAGCTGAAACTGGTGGAATTAAACCCATTAAGGGTTCCAAATTCACAATAACCGGGGAATAGAAATGATTTACTGTGGCTTGTAACCAGATGTGGAAAGTAACTAATTATATTTGCTCGTGTTACTATAATTAAGTAGTTGTGTACTTTTGTATATTTTGCAACCTGCACATTTACTTTCACGGTTACTCTTGTGAGCTAAGAATTGAAATGCGATATATTAGACAACCAAAAAAACATCTGTTAGAGTGTAAATAAAATATGCAAAAAATTGCGTCTGAGGAAAATGCTGCAGTGGTTATGGGTGCCAGATTATTGTGGGTTGTAGCCTAAGAAAACACAAGTCTGGCAACACAACATACTACACACACAAAATACTTTTTTATTGATTTATTGATTTCATGATCATTAAATGAATTACTTATAAATGAATAGTGTAATATACATTACAAACATAAAATATTAGACTTTAAAAAGCAAGCCACCAGAGTGTGAAAATGTTTTATAGGCTGGTCAGCCCTAAATGTTTAAATGTATCAATAATTGTTTTTTTTCTATTATATTAGAATTGTTGTTATAAGTAAGTACAATATTTTAGTAGTCTGTACATCTTTGGTTCTAAACTAATTATAGCAAATGGTCTACAGTGAAGAGAAAGAAAATGAGGTTCTCAGTTCTGGTTGAATAACATTTTGTACTTTAACAGACACTTTGGTGCCAGTGTGAGTAATCAGCTTAATGCAGTAGTTTAAGTAGTCGTAATGACTGGAGTTTTCTGTAGACTGGAGTAAGTCCTGCTGTTTCATCCCTCTGATGGTGATAAATGGCTTGAAGTGATTGAGAAGTGAAGATGAGCAGCAGATGGTGATAGGACGGCTATCAAACTGGGGAACAATCTCCACCAGAAGCTGCTATGATTCATGTCTGAGCCCTTGGCAAATGCCTCGTCTGCATTCGTTATGATGAGACCTATGCTTGGGTTCCTCTGTGCAAGACTTCGAGTCGTTCATCAAAGGGTTTTGTGCCACATTATTATTTATGTGCGTTTGTTACTTAAAATGGCCGGTCATATCCTGTTAACATAAAAGGGCCTAGGAGTAAAATAAACGAGCTAGAGGATTTCCTACTGAAATGAAAAGGTTTAACATAAGATTATGGAGTGTGGCTCCTTGTATGTGATGTGATCTGTAAAACCCAACAGCAAGAGACAATTATATAATCCTTCTCATTCAGTGGCAGCCACAGAAAGAGCGTGATTGCGTTTAGATGGGACTAGACATCTTGATGGTGTAACAATCTTTGATTTCAGTGTCGGTTTTGTTTAAAAGTCAATGAAGTCACAAGTCATGGGCTGTAAAACCCCACATTTAATTTAGAAATCATTCAGGCCACTTTTTCAGCCATGTTATTCCACACTAAATCACCCAGCTATGCCTTTATGGGACGTGCTTTGTGCACTTGGGTACGTTTATACCGAAAAAGAAAATGGCCTTCCACATATTGTTCTCATTTAATATTAATTGACCTCATGCTATGCATCAATGCATCAATGCATCATACAATGCTTCAATTGTTCCAGTTTCTAAAAATGTTTTCATGAAATACTAGCATGGCTACACGGGCAGACGAAATGACTGAGAAACACATGACTTGAAATGCTTGAAAGTTGTATTAATTTTGTTAATATTAATTAATATTTGGTAATGCTTTGCACACGGATAACAGTAGAACTGCAACCCAGGCCAGAAAGCTGCTGCTTATCTAATCAACTGTTCTGTAGGCCAAATGTATATGACCAAAATACATAAATAAATACATATTTAGCTATATTTGTCCAGTGAATCTTTCTTTTTAAACTTTTCGCTTTCCTAGTGAGAAGCTGAAATTGGTCATTTGTTTGCTAAGCTGTTAGTTATGTAACTGCCAATAACAAATGTGTAAAATATGAAGTAAATAGTGAAATTTCACTCCAAATTTGGAAGCTTTGATTGGAATATATAGTTTTTTAAAGCCTGACTCAATCTCCTAACTAATTTATTACAAAATGAATGAATGTTCACCACAGTTAAGAGCCCGGTTCTTTAATTCGATCGCAGTGAATTTTGTTAATGGCCTACATCAACAAAAATTGACTATTGTAGTTACAACCTCTGGATGATTGATAGCTGCTGTACAGGGGCGATGGATGATGCTTTAATCAGGGTTGACCTGCATATGGACTCATGTGCAGGAGAAAAGATGACGTCGATACTGCACATGTGCAGAAGGCGCAAAATGCAAGTGGGGTTATTTGAGTTTTAATAATAATAATAAAACAGAATCACCATACAGTTGATTCTTCTGTACTCATGAAGTTAAACTACTGCTATAGAGCGTGACGAGCTCTGAAATTCTGTACACAAGAAAACGAAAAAGCAAGCTCTGCTGTATGTAAATGAGCATAAAGGGAGGGTTTTTATAAGATTATTCCCCAAAAGTACACAGGATTACACAAACTGTCTTATTTTCCACTCAGTATAAATCGGTCTGGCTTATTTCTATGCGTCACAGCCTTATCTAATATACTATAATATAATCTTATTGTAAGCGCTTCTCTCGATTTGATAAAACCACAGTCACTGTTCAGTCATGTTTTCATAAATTAACTAAAAGATTGAAATTGCTGAAGAGCTGTCCGATGACGACAAACCTTACACACACACACACACACACACACACACACACACACAGTGGTAGTAGCAATAATGATGTACAGTTTCATGCTTTGTTTAGGGAAAAAGAAACAAGGTGCAGCCAGATGGACAGGAACACAAGATAAACAGACACTGGGAGTGTAGCAGATGAAAGCAGAGGCAGATTGACTCGCGGGTTCTTATTCAGCATCACACACTTGTACAAAGTGCACACTATCATAATACATATTCTAAAAATGTTCTAAGAATGCCGCTATCTATCTATTTATCTATCTACCTATCTAACTTATAGTATAAAATGTTATATTATATGTATTATATACCTTATCACAGGGTGGATGGAGTGTATTGTTACATCCCAACATGTCTTATCTGTTTGTTTGGGTGGTCATTATGCTACCATCCTGATCCAGAGTTTACCAATATTGGCTAGTCTGCTAGACAACAACGTGGTTGTGCAAGAACATCACATGTTAGCAGCCTGTGAACCATCATACTGCGTCATATGACATCCAAACTTGTTTTTTTTGTAGTAATGTCTGTTCATTGATTGCATGATAGATCATGTTGTTAGGGAGTCCCAGGATTACCCAAGCACTTATTTAAGGTAACCGCGAGTAAAGATGCAGGCACATAATTCCATAAAGAACCTTCGACACTAACTGAATTCCAAAACCTGGATTCAATACAAATAGTTTATTTATTATGATTTTAACTTTTATTTTTTACTATTTTGTTACATTCATGACAGGAAACAGTTACTCCGTACACAGTGTTCATCAGTACACAAGCTTCTATCATACACAGTTCTGCACCTTTTACTGCAATTGCATGTCTTTGTATGGACTGTGGGAGGAAACCGAGTACCAGGAGGAAACCAAAGTAAGAAAGGGGCGAACATACAAACCCCGCGCAGAACGTGCTGGGAACTGTAAACTGATTCATATTGTTGTAAAATTTAATGAGAGACCCCTCCAGTAGAATAAAGTGGTAAGAGGCAACTTTAACCTTTAGTCTCAATGTATTATTATCACATTTATACAAAACATGTGCTTCCTGCCCTGATGTATGTGTAAATGTTAAATTAGGGAGGCAGGGAGTTTTAACAGATTAACTATCTCATTACCATGGACTTCTGGATTTAATAAAAAGGCAGGGTCAGTAGTGTTTACTGATGCAGTCCCTTACTGAGGTGGAAAGGCTAATGATTATCATCGGCACCTGCTGCTTCCTCCGAATCTTACCGCACACAAACTGTGTAGTCCAGAGCAGTCTGCCATGTGATACGTTGTGATGGGGCAACGGAAGACAGGTGCATTAATCAAAAGCCAGGTGCTCTAACGTCTAAAGCCTTAAAGTCGAAACCTGGTATAAAAGCCAAAATAATTTAAAATCACTTAAGATCAGTGTACACAACAGGAGGCACACATTTTAACAGGAGGAAAATATTGAAACCAATAATTAACCTATTTTATACCATACCATTGTTACATTAGTGTGGCATCATATCAGAGGGCATCAGTCGAAAACTGAAAGATATAATCACCTATTTAAGCATCATGGATTTAATGACCAGTTATTAAAAAGCGCCTTTGATTTAACTACCGTTCTTTGCAGGAAGTTGGTTTAATCTTGTTGAGGTACTGTAACATGTATATCTCATGTATAGTTAGGAATCCTAGCCGGAATAGTTTCACTTTTGACAGCCTAGGTTCGATGTTGTTTAGGACATATTTCTTGTTTTTACTAAGTTTTTATAACATTCTAAAAAAAATGAGGACTTGTTTTGATTCCATGGGGGTGTGAATGCATTAGATAGTGTGCCAACAGAGCACCAATCAAACATAGTTCATAATTTCCTTGAATTTTCATGTAATTTCTGGGAAAACACCTGGCAACCTGCTGCATGATAACATATCACCAGACACTCCAGGTCAGTGATTGATGCGACTTTAATAGGCGGGGAAAGCCTTGTACTAGCTATCTTTTGCCGCTAGATGGCGAGTTTGTGCTTCTTAATCAGCTAGTCTACGTATATACACGACGACTAATGCTGTGTTGTATTTATTCATAATTTAAACATTATTTAACTTCTTTATTGTATAAAACACTGCTCTGATAAGCTTCTACCAGACTATTGATCATCAAACCGTACATTTTAAAGTCAACTAAACGTTCACAATGCATAACATTTATAACTGGTTTATTTGATATAAAAATAGTAAATGTTGAAACCACGTTGTTTTTTTGGCCCGAAACTAGTAAACATTGAACTTTTGTACCAAAACTGGTTTTGAAAACTCTGGTACTAACATTCAAAAATAAGCATCAAACACACTTAAGTTAGGTTCTCTGACTGGGACTGTGCTGGAGTTTTGTTAACTTTTTTAAAACTAAGTTTTGTTGGTTTTAAAGAACCTAAACATTAGAAAACACTTGGATAGCTGAACTTTTTCAACCATGTTTACTAAAAAACATTTAAACAGCAAACTTTGCGATAAGAATGATTTTAACTTGCTGGAGTCCTCGACAGCCTTGACAAGTCATTTTGATTCAGATGCAAACTTTTTAAGTAATTCACAACAAATATGGCAGCCATATACATAAAAGAATTATTACATTAAATGTTTATCATTTTAAGTAAGTTTTTTTTAACAATCTGGTTGTCACACCATTTTGCTGGGGTCGGTGCAACAATTTCTGCTCTTACGCCAGGTCTTCGGATTCACTAGTGAAAGTGATGCACAACAAGAATTGTTGTTTAAGATTTGTTTTCTGTTCATTGCAGTGAGATTCCAAGAGTGTCACTGTGTCCCCCAGACAGTGAGAGTGTGGAAGGTCACATCAATGAAGTTGCCATTGATGGAGACCATCAAAACAACCTCGTCAAAGCACATTCTCCAAATCAACTGTTTGACCAAGCATTTCAAAACTGTGCCTATCAGTCACCTCGGCTCAAGAGATGTTCGTGCTGTGAGCAAGATCAACCAATCATGGACAATGTCTGCCTGAATGAAATAAATGTGCCATTGAACTCTGACTGCTCAAACGATGCCCTCAAGACTCAGGCTAACAAATGCAGCCCCTTCCACCAGCCCATGTGTCACAACACAATGAACTGTCATTGGCTACAAGGATCACATGATGGCAGCAATTACAAGTCTGTACAACATCACATAGTCACAGTCAGGTAGATTTTTTTTCTTACCTGTTCCAATTTTTTTCCCTAACTGATTTTAATGCATAAAGAATGATTAAGTGTTTTCACTTCAACAGGACAGAGGGATTCCAAAGGATTCCAAAAAGGTAGGTATACACATGAACATGCTGTTAGTAGTAGATGCTTCAATACATTATAATATAGCAGGGGACACCAACCTTTTTAAAACGGAGAGCTACTTTTTGCTACCAGTTTGATACACACTTGTGAAATCACAAATTTATAACCTTTAATTACATGTTACTATTAATAATGAATGATATTCATCTATGTGATTTTCACAATTTAACAAGGTAGGAAACAAATAAATATCAATATGCAAAATATGCAGCTATTTTTAGAACAGGCCCACAGGCACCACGTTGGTGACCCCTGCTCTAAAGGGATTGCGTTTCCTAATCCTGAATTTGAATTGATTTTAAATGCCTCAAACATAAACACGACATAACCTTCAGATGCTCGACGGTATCTATGGGGGTGAATTATTGCTTAGTGTTTTCATGTGTTGAAAAAACACAGTAATATAAATACATTTTTGCAAATTAAATAAAAATGTGAGAGCAAATGAAAAGTTCATATTACAAAACTTTTTTCCCCCATGAGACAGGTTCAGTCTTGACGAGAAATATCCACACACAATCTCTTAATCTTGTCACAACTCTAACCAGTGCTGCACACCAAAAAGAAAATTGCGTCCACCTCCGATCATATCTCTCGCTACAGTTATATTTTTAGCATTTATCAGACACCTTTATCCAAAGCGACTTACAATTACAACGGAAAACCATTTTGGAGCTATTATGCATTGTGCTTGAAATAGCAAGTCTTGGCTATAGCTTAGTACATTAACAACTTCGCCTTCACTGGTTGCAGAACGGTCCAGGCTGTTCACCTAGTCAAATCCATGTTAGGTCTAGGTTTGAAGTCCAAAAACATTCAAGTGATGTGAATTGTAGATATTGAATGTTTTGCGATGGTATTCAATAGTAAAAACTTGAACTATTAAATATTGTGTAACCAGTAACTATCATGAACGTAACCAAGTGTGTAAAACATGACTTTAAACTCTACTAATAATATATTTAGCTAAACCTTTGGAGCCTTCTTTGTGACTGCCATCATTCTATTTCACCTCTGTAATATCTTTATCAACCCTCCCTTCCTGGCTTTGTTTCCTTAACGAATGTGGATGTTTCCTTCCTCTGGACATTTCCGGTTTCCTTAGTTCGACAGAGACATACAACCGCAGCCAGACAGTAAACAATCTCATTCATTAATATCTCAGCTTCCTCACACGCCGCTGACAGATTGCAAATCCAGAATGCAGCAATTCGTTCCAAAATAAACACAAGTCCCAAAGCGAAAAAGGTTTCAGTCGGCCTGTCGGAAACTGTTCGTTTCAGTTGTCAGAACGGCCCATGTACGGACCGCTCACTAATGACTTTAAAAGGTTTTCGTCATTATAACCGGCAACAGTGGCCACAGCTGCTTTGCATTTTTAATATGCATTGCTGCGGACTGCTAAGTGGATAAAGTGAAGTCGCATCAACTTCCAGTCTGCAGTGCTTTGTGACTCTTTCTGTTTGCATTGGTGACTCAAACTGTTGTAATATTGTGATCTCATCGCTTGAAACGAATACACTTCGGTGTGTCACTTGGTGTTG
This sequence comes from Ammoglanis amapaensis, assembly GCA_028566735.1. NCBI lineage: Eukaryota > Metazoa > Chordata > Actinopteri > Siluriformes > Trichomycteridae > Ammoglanis > Ammoglanis amapaensis. The sequence goes on from JAOUQU010404802.1 coordinate 7,904, forward strand.
AATAAAGCTAAAGCCAGCTTACTCACAGAGCGAAAATAAGTCGGGCTAAATTACAGGACTTTGCTGTCGGTTGAAGGATTTGGATGCTGAGTGGGAAAATATTGATTCACTGTAGCGCTTTTAATGCAGGGCTCAACTGCATAGTGGTGCTGGATCAAAGCAAGCTCTGGCAATGAAGAAACTCGAGAAGCAAGTCATTTCCGATATGTGAATACGGGTGAAAGTAGTACTTAGGCTATAAAACGCTAGCTAGCATTGCCCATACATTTGGCAAATGTCGCCCAACTTTTCACTATGGAAGTGGCTGTAAAACACAAACTATGGAAGTCAAAAACCTAGGCCGAAAGCATGTCCATCTATAACGGTATAGAGAAAGTTTAATGTAGAGCCGTGTGCAGGTGTCTCCCGCCCTTCTTCAGTGACCAGACACCGATTGCGTTTCTATTTGATGACAACCAATAGCACCACTTTGAATGTTAATTGAACGCATAATTTGTCGCTTCATGATGCTTCGTTTACATTTCACGAATAAATAATTTCCACAACTATACATTGAGAGTCTGAACCCCTCTGCATTGCTACGGTTCGGCTGGGTGGCACCCTAGCCAGTAGGATACTAAAACTAGTGCACATTGTAGTGCCAGACCCACGTCCCAATATAAATTGGAGGGCTGCATCAGGAATGGTATTCGGTGTAAAAACCTTCACACATCTGTAACTAGTTCCACAATCGGCTTTGACGATTCCTAACAAATCTATGACTTAAAATGATTTGAATCACTAGGACAGTGATGGTTAAGGTCTCAATTGTTCAAAATGTTGTTCTGCTTTGGATAAATGTATCTGTTAAGTGCTGAAAATGCAAATGATTCTAAAAATGAATTTTGAAAAACATTATGGACATTATGTTGATCTTATTAGGTGCACAGTTGGGTGAATCTTTCTTAAATCTCCTACCCTAAATGGTCACCTGAACCTGATATCCCTCAGTATATTCAGCTCCATTTTTGAGCCTCATGCATGGCTGCTTCTTTTCCAAAAGCATCTGCTGTCCCTTCTGGATCTCTGCAAGCTGAATCCTTGCCCGACATCGAACCATGAAAACAAACACCAAATTACACTTACGGACCACAAGTTGTCAGGCTAAGGAACTCCTATTGTGGATCTGACCACTAGAACACTGTAATCAACTGTTCTCAGGGTTATTTTTGGTCTCCAGCTTATGACCCAAGACTAAGTAAAAACCGAACCTAGCAAAGAGAACGAGTGGCGTTGTTCTCATGGTGTTTTCCAATCATTCTCTGAGTAAGCGCATATTAAGAGCTCGATCACATGTCCCGTGCTCTTTAATAAGGCGTCCGTTGTTCTAGTATCCGTATTCGTCAGAAAGACAACCGCAGCCTTACTGCTCGGGGTCATTTTATTTGGGTAGAAAAGAAGGAAGGCAAACAACTTGCTCTCGAATGACCTTTCCATTTCGGCTGTTTCTGAAAAGGCTTGGCGATGCGTGTCTGGGGGTCAGAGGGCTCCAGCCATGGATCAGAATGGGAAGCAGATGTATTCTTCGCGAGTGTGGAGAAGTCAGGAGGAAGGAGACACTTCCTGAGAGGCAGGTCCATTGCTGGGGAATTTTTTGACGCCTGCTGCATGGATTAGCTGTAAAATTCTGTTTGTAAGGATTCATCAGCGAACGTTTTCATCCTTTGTGCTAATCCCATTATGAAACGGTCAGTGCTGGTGGAGTACATGGAGTTCAGCTTCTCATTAAAGATGTAGTGGAGTCAAATTTGTGCACTTTGGTAAGTAGGCAGCTATGGCGTTCTTTATTGTGGTTCTCTTGATGGATTATTGCTAGTGATCTTTTTAGCCTGACATTGGATAGTATGTGCTAAAGTATGATCCTTTGCACCTAGCATTTACTATTACCATTATTGCCACTTCTGTGTCTAATTATCATGTTCTATTATGTGACATAAACAGCTGTCACTCATTGTACTGCATATACACAGGAGCTGTGTGACCTCAGTTCGATCCCCAGATGAGAATGTCCGGGTTCTTTCTGCGCTGAGATTAGGCAACATGTTATAATATCTAAGATCGCTGTTGATGGCATTAAAAATAAGTTGTTCTTAATTCTACCTTCTGTTGATTCCGGAGCTGAAGCCAGTTTCTACCACAGAGTTTAGGGATTCTTAAGAGACGGAAACTTTCACATACTCTTAATAACCAAATGCTGATAGAACATTCTATTCAAAGCAGAAACTATTAGAACTGTTATTGTTTTTTAGCATGCGTTAATATAAGGTATGATAAAAGAGTAACTCAAAGAGATTCATCAGGGTGTGTGGACAGTGAGACAGGCGGCATGGGAGACCGAGGTGCGGGAGACCGAGGCATGCGACATGGATCATGAAGACGTGTGACGTGACCAGACTCGTCCGCCCTCTTTTTAATGCTATAATACATTATTAAATCTATTTATTTAATACTGTACAAAGACAATCGCACCAGCACATTTATACCATTGATTATAACAATTCTGCTCTTTAATTTGTTATTAATTCTTTTTTTTTTTATTCTTAAGAACCGCTGCTTTAAAACCCCGTTTACAAAAGTCTATCAGATTTTTTCAGTTCCTGACAAATGTTAAATCACTAAGAATTAAGATGAAATCTTTTGAACTTCAAAGCACTTCTGAGCTGTTTGATGGGACTTCAAAGCTCTTAGATGCACGTACACCTTTACTTTCATTTGAACACAACCACTTTGATTTACAAGCAACGCAGGAGAGAATCAAACTTTTTGCTTTTTAAAATCTGATCATCGTTTTGATCTCCTGGATCTAAAGAAAACTTCTGACATGTTAAAGATTTTAGTTTGCGTCAGTATAATGTTAAAGAAAACAACGATGATCGAAATGGTCTCTGTCTGACTGGTGCAGGAGGTGCTGAAGCAGCTACAAGGAAGTATTGAAGACGATGCTAAAGATTCCCAAGGCCAGACTGACTTTTTGGAGAGACTGAAAGGTATGAGAATTGATCTGTGGGTTTTAATTACTCACGGTCATGTGCATCACAGTACTGTGGGGTATGAACTGTATGAAAATGCTGATCAATTCATTTTGACTGGATTATAGCATGAGACTAAAGAGATGTATCTCTTTTTTATATCGGCTATCGGCTCTACAAAACATATCCATTAAGTTCTTTGCACAAAATCATGACATATTACCAGTTTCATTCTTGCCAGTTTCACCCGATTTCTGAATGTGTTATGAATATAACTAAAGTAAAAACAATTAAAACTAAAGTGATAAATAATTGAGTGTTTAGGTGTTTATAACTATTAAGATACATGTATGCATACACAACTTTAGTCTCCTAAAGAACATCATCTCGTCTTTTACTTTTTTCCTAGAAATGAACCTGGAGTCAAATAGTTTTACAGGGCAGAAAATGAGAGCTAAACCGCCCATGCCGGGGTCAAGCCTGGGCCGCTCCGCCGACAACAGCCCTATGGGGTCCTTTTCAGTAAAAGGAATGACTAACGGGGGCCGAGACAGTGCTGGATACTTGGAGGAGTTAGAAAAAGAAAGGTAAGACGTTTGTTTTTAAGTTAAGGTAAGACGTAGACTTTTTCAGCTCCATTTGTATTCATTTTATTTTTAGTTCCATGCAAATCAGAATCAGGATTCGAGCTTTGATTATATTTAACGCTGGGGCCACGTTACTGTTGCTATTTAGTTGGATTTAAATAGCACCACTTTTGGATGAAGTGCAGAAACCTATTCCAGTGGCACGCAGTAGTAATACCGTTTTTAACGTCCGTGCAGGTCCTTGTTGATGACCGAGCTGGAGAAAGAAGAAAAAGAAAAGGACTGGTATTATGCACAACTACAAAATCTTACTAAAAGGATCGACAGCCTGCCACTTACTGAAAATGTAAGTTGATCATCTTGTCTCTCTCTCTCTCTCTATCTATTCGTTTATCGTCAGTTTTCCCAGTTCCTGGGGTAGGACGTTAATGTTTGGAGCAGAGTTTTCCATCCGGATGCCCTTCCTGACGACAA
>JAOUQU010404819.1:0-22385 GCA_028566735.1 Ammoglanis amapaensis
GTTGTTGTTGTTTGTGTTTTGTTATAAACCTGTGTTTTATTTCATTCCGAGTTCCAAATGCTGACAGCCTTTTGTAGTAATACAAACGTAAATACAGAAATATAAATCATTGCTTACTTTGCCAAATGTAGCAGCGCAGGCCGGATCGAACTTTTCCCTTCGACAGAAGTCGAGGTAATGAGTGTAAAGTATACAGCGAGGTAAACAAACTCCCTCACACACAATATAATTCTCCTCCAACCTGAAAAGATCAACAACATTCGGAGACATTTGTAATGTGTGTTTAGTGCTGAAGCAAGTCCACTTCATCCTAAATCCTCACAAGTGTGCTGACAATATTCAATATTCAATATTCAAATCATAAACCAGATGAAAACATGCAAACTAATCAAAACAAAAACGACACTGTCAGGAAACGATGCTGGTCAGAGGTCAGAGAGGTCATCTATCTGACCGTCTGTGTGTATCCAACTCTTATATTATAGTAGTGACGACCAGTATAATAACATGTGTGTGTGTGTGTGTGTGTGTGTGCAGTGAGTTATGAATAATGCATTATAATAAATATCAAGTATAAATACCACTGTAATGTTAACTGGGTTTGTTTTTTCTTATCTTTGATGATCTGACTGATGCTTTTCTTTGTTACTGTTTCATTTAAGGAGAAATTCTTGGAATATTCGAGGTGATCAAAGTCGTCTTCAGAGGAAACAGTTCCGGCACTTTCATCAGCTTCTAACAGAGAATACAAAGCTTTAGCACATGTACACTATACACACACACACACACAAACACACACACATATATATTTATATATATATACCATATATATAAACAAATCTGCACTTTAATAATAATAGATCAGTAGATAGAACTTTATTGATCCCTCAGGGAAATTAATAACAGCAGCAGTAATGTATCTATCCTCTCTCTCTCTCTCTCTCTCTCTCTCTCTCTCTATATAATATTATATAATTGTATATGCTATATAAGTAATAATAGTTTTATACATATAAAAGAAAGTTATCATAGACATAAATAAATGATAAATATCAGATATAATAGTAAATATCTGTTATATAAATCTAACACAATGTATCTGTTGTACTGAATATAAAAGTAATATTAATAAACATGTCACATTATAAATATTAAGTATAGAGTTATATATATTATGGATGAATGTAAACACATTTTTGATTTAATAAGTAAAAACATAGAAACTAAGATATTAAGATATTATTCTAAGCAGAAATATACAGCAAACATTCGTTCTAAAGTTATTATATAAAGTTATAAAAAGTTTTTTCAGTATTAATATGGAAATACAGATATCATAATAGCTATAAATGTAAATAAAATATCAGTATTAGGATAACTATATAAATATTGATATTGTTTTCATTGTATTGTATTCATGTGGAATCAAACGTATAGATTCAGTTATAAATATGTACAATATTTTAATTGTGGAGATATTAACAGAAATATGTTAGATGAAAATAATGTATAAATTATATTGGTATTACACTTACACATCTAAACAAAACTTAAAATAAACAGAAATAATAATAATAAAAGAATTATAGTACATTAATATCTGCATGTATTGTCACCATGGTTTGGTCTTTTTCTTCTTATAAACTAATATTGGTATTATAACTCATAAAAAATAAGTTATTTACCGTCCTTTACGTTTTAATTATGTCACTGTAGCTGTTTTGTTAACTTTAATATCTTTATTATAATCTTATTTATCACCACGACTTTAAAACGATGTTAAAGTGGTCCGTGCTCACCTGATTTGATCCCTGAATCTTCCTCCTCTTCATCAAACTTATCCAGATATAGATCACAAGTGACCGGATGGTCCTGCATGTATCCTGAGTGATCTTCATCCTCATCCTCATCAGCCCTGCTGTAACTGTTTTTATTCACTTGTGTTTGTGTGTTTTCTTTAACACTCATTCCACTCGTCCTTTTCATTGGCATTTTATACAGATGAATGTAATCAGAATGAATCGAGTTATTATTCCTACGTCGAAATTAAATCGTTAATAAGTTAATAACTGAGTTAAATCCTGGTAATATCCAAAGTGAAGAAATATGACGCACACATCCGGTCCTCTGAAGATAATTCTATTGACACTTTATTATTTCAGTACTTTCTTTTCCTGATGAAACCTCGTCCTGGATCCTCTCGTCCTGGATCCTCTCGTCCTGGATCCTCTCGTCCTGGATCCTCTCGTCCTGGAGCCTCGTCCTGGAGCCTCTTGTCCTGGAGCCTCTCGTCCTGGAGCCTCGTCCTGGAGCCTCTTGTCCTGGAGCCTCTCGTCCTGGAGCCTCTTGTCCTGGAGCCTCTCGTCCTGGATCCTCTCCTCCTAGAGCCTCTCGTCCTGGAGCCTCTCCTCCTGGAGCCTCTCGTCCTGGAGCCTCGTCCTGGAGCCTCTCGTCCTGGAGCCTCGTCCTGGAGCCTCGTCCTGGAGCCTCTCGTCCTGGATCCTCTCGTCCTGGAGCCTCGTCCTGGAGCCTCTCGTCCTGGAGCCTATCGTCCTGGAGCCTCGTCCTGGAGCCTCTCGTCCTGGAGCCTCTCGTCCTGGAGCCTCGTCCTGGAGCCTCTCGTCCTGGAGCCTCTCGTCCTGGATCCTCTCGTCCTGGAGCCTCTCGTCCTGAGGTGTGGAGACTGAGATGCTGCATCACTGAGGTCGAGGTTTTGGGATCATTTATCTTATTTACAGAAGCCTGTGAGCAGATTGTGAAGGTTTAATGATTAACATGAGGACCCATCAGCACCTTAAAAGCTCCTTCTGTTGTTTTAGTAAGACTACAAAGCCATCCAGAGCCTCTCTGACTACGCTCTCATTACACAAGACGAGCTGCATTATATCTAAGATTTAATGTTATAAACTTACTAAAGTTTACACACCCACTTTTCATCTTAGAGAATTACACACACAATAGACCGACACACACACATATACATGATAGAAATTTAACTAACACACATTGGACATTAACACACTTTACCATGATGGCCTTTAACACACATGATAGACTGACACACACACAGACTTTTTACATAATTTAACTGACTCAATTAATATTTAATTGACAATAACTAAATAGCTTTTCTAAAATAAAAAGTTGAAACAAAAACAACATTACACCTGTGTAAACCTGGACTCGACTTTGTTTTCAGATCTGACTCGGAGTCGACTCCTGAACCGCCGCTCTTTACATGCTTAATTGTGATTCTTTGATTCTGATTCTTCAGCAGAAATGATTCACTTGTTACTGGAGCCTGAAACAACACGTGGTGAAAGTCATGAGGTAAAATATAAAGAAATAAAACCTTGCTGCTATTTTTACAGAAATAGTACGAATGTAGCTGCTTTTTTAGAACATTTATAATAAATTACATGTTCATTTAAACACTTTTCATTGATTTGGGCGAGTGTTAGTTAGCAGAGTTAGCATATATAATATATATATATATATATATATATATATATATATATATATATTCCCAGTTGTGCTGTCGACCAGTCAGATACATTACAGACATTTAGCAATTAAAATAAACACTCATTAACATAAAAGTAATTTATTAATTTTCACTGCTGTCAAAATTATTCACGTTTATATATGGATCTATGCATAAATTAATTTAAATTGGGGTAGGTGAGAAGATGTAAATGATAATAATGATATTTATTTGTAGTATTTTGTTTTTCAGATGTGTGTTGTGTTGCTGGAGGTGGTAATTAGTTTGTGATGGACCAGATGCAGACAGACAGGTAAAGAATGCTTTGTGTCTGAGTCCATTCTCATTGTGCAGTTTATTTTTGCATTTAAATGGGAACCTTGGTCTCCTGAGCATTTAATCAGTGTATTCATATAGTTAGTAATAAACTTGTAGATGGTAAAATGGTCTTAATGTACGAGCAAACAAAACCAAATGTGACATCATGAAGTGCTCGAACCGCTTCATCATTTTCTATACAGGCAACATGGACACACATTGTGAACGTCACTGTTTTAAAACTTGGTCTGAAAGGACATCCAGCATCAACAACATACAAAATCATATAATATATAAGATACAATAATGTAGCTCATAATCCACTGTGACCCCCTAACAGGAGCATCTGGAATGATTATATCTCATTAAACATTAGATCCGGCAAACATCAGGCCAGGAAGCAGACCAGTCTGTGGGTAATCATTAAAAGTCAAGTCACTTATATTTGTTGAGTGCACAAATGTAGCTTTACAGAGGATAGGACCACCAGATCATAAACATTTAGAGAGCAAGCAGAGTCTGTTCTTCCTGGGTGAACTATTTTAATCAAAGATTTGATCTTCACTATCATCACTATCTTACCTTTAGGCAGCATCACTTCACCTGGATTTCCATAGTTTTTGACTAGTATTGTTATTTTATAACTGATATATCTGATTCGTGTTTCAAAACAAGACACAATCGTTCATGCTGTAAAATGTAAATAATGAAATACATGATAAACAGGCAACTGATTCATCTTGGATTCTATTTTGGGGGTATTTTTTAGGTCCAACAAAGACCTTTGTGCACTTTGGCCTGTGGACTTAAAGTTAGTGCACATCGATTGTAACCCAGATGATACCTTGGTCCACTTTCAAGGTCAGCATGTCAGCATCTGTGAGCTGGACTACAACATTCTTTGCGTGGAGATCCACAACACACCAAAGTTGTTGGGGTGTGTGTTAGAGGTTGGAGATTTTTGCCTGGTGAAAGATGTTCTTTCCAGTAGGTGGTTCCGTGGACGAATCCAGAACAAGTCGAGACACACGCTTGAAGTTTTCCTGCTGGATCATGGCAACATTCTGACCGTCAGTCCCGAGTATTTGGCCCGGATTTCCGACGACTTGATGGTTCTCCCGCCAAAGATCGTGTGTGGATTTCTGGCTAACGTGCTTCCGGTTCAGGAACGTTGGGATTCGGCATCAGGAAAGTATTTCTCATCACTGATAGGAAGCCACGTCAAGGGCTATATCCACGGCCTTCTTCCACACAAGGTTCTAATTCTTGAAGTACCAGAAATTAACAAAGAATTATTTCGACTCAATTTGTGCAGACACATAGATACGGAAACGTTTCTCTTTCTGGTTGAAATGCTGATTGAAATACCGGTTCAACAAAACTCTCAGCCTGTTCCGGACTTGCTACTTGAGAAGCAAATAGTCCAAGAACTCTCGTTTAAGTCTTCAAATCTATGCGGTATTGAGAACATCCTATCTTTCAGTCGACCAAAGTTAGACGTTGGGCAGAAGGAGACTGTCCGTTTAACTGCGGCGGTGAACCCCGGGTTGTTTTACTGCCAACTATCCTGCATGGTGAATGACCTAAAGGTAATGTCTGATGAACTGGCGCTCGCCTTTGAGTCCAAGATTAGCATAATTCGAAATAATCCAGATGAAAGTATGGGATTGTTGTGTGCCATCAAAGGGAAGGATCAGAAGTGGCACCGGGGATTCGTCCAGTGCTTACCTGTAAACTCTCAGGTTAAGGTTGTGTTTATCGACTGTGGATATTGTGAGTCTGTAAATGTCGAGAACATCCATCAGCTCCTGTTGAAATTTCTCCGGATGCCGATCGGGACGTTTCCGTGTTCACTTGCTGTGAATGATAAAGATTTAAAGAACCAGCAAATGTCGATTCTCAAGCAGGGATTGCTGGGTAAAGAGGTCAACATGACCGTCAATGGCTTCAGTAGAGAGGATAATGTCTATTTGGTCACCTTGAGCAGCGTAGTGAAACAGACGTCAACAAATTCAGACCCAAAAACCATAAACGGTGAGTGCCAAAGCATAAAGTGTGCCAACGAGAGCCAAAACATTAAAGCCTTAATGAATTCAGTTTCCGAAGGTTTGGTGGAAGGCTCTGTGTTTGAGGGTTACATCGAGCATGTACAGAGTCTGAATGATTTTTGGATGAGGACGGCAGATCGAAATGCTAATTTTGAGGTCATGATGGACAATCTGACCGAATACTTACGACAAATTAAGCTCGACGATGAAATCCTTGAGCACCCGGTACCTGGGACACTTTGCTGTGCTATGTATGAGAAAGACCTCCATTACTACCGAGCCTTGGTTCTGGATACCCTGGAACACGGTGCCGAGGTGTTTTTTATAGACTTTGGAAACACAGAAAAGGTGCCAAGCTGGCTCATAAAGAAACTCCCGGAAGAATTTGCTCTGGAACCCAGGTTCGCTTTGGGATGCTCATTGGCTCACGTGGCTCCTGTGGTGTCTGATGTCTGGACAAAGACAGAGATCGATTTCTTTAGGAGAGCTACAAAGAATAAAGTGCTCACGACTCGCATTGTTCAAAGATGGAAGGACACCTTGATTGTCGAGTTATTCGAGAAAGGTGCAGAGAAAAAAGAAAGCATCGCAGAACTCATGAGTCGAGAGAATATGGTGGAATATTGGGAATACGGTAAGACAAAGACAACCAAGAAAATGGCAACAGAAAGACGTACAATGAAGCTGAATACACAAAACGTAATGAGTTCTCTTGAGAAAGTCATAGAGACGCCGGCGTCTGAAGAGAAATCTAATCTCACCACTGTGGACACCTTCAAAACACAAAACTTGCAACCAGGTGCAAAAATAACTGTCCAGTGTACAAATGTCATTTCCCCGTCCAACTTCTGGTGTCAGAACATGAAATACAAATTTGACTTGGTGGATTTGAACAAACGTTTGCAAGCGTTTTACGAGGTGAATTCGCCTCCTCTGATGCCGAATGCCACATGCTGCTCGGTTAAGTTTCCACAGTACAATCAATGGTATCGAGGCTTCATCACTGAACGAAAGAACTCGGAAGTCAAGCTGATTATTGTGGACTACGGCATAGTTGTGGAGCAAAAGTTGGAAAACCTTCGTGCAATCATGCCAGAGTTTCTTTCACTTGAAGTTCAGGCATTTCCATGCAGTCTGTACAATCTGATTGAACCAATCGAAGGGACCGTGTGGCCTGAAGAAGCGAGCATCCTTTTCAAAAAATTTCTTTCTGTAAGACCCTTAAATCTGACTTGTAAAATTTACTCCCAGCTATCTGTGAAGGATAAAGGTCTGCGCAATGTTGTCGACCTGTTCACGCCTGTTCAGCGAGTCACATCATATCTCGTCGAAAAAGGCGTGGCCTCCAAAATAAAGTGTCCGAAGAAACTTGTGCCAGCTGTCTTTCCTAGCTCTTTTGTTTATTCCTCAGAGAACATCAAGGCTGGAGACATAGAGCTGGTTTACTGCACACATGTTGTCAGTCCTTGGGAGATCTACCTTCAGCTGGACAGAAATACTGACATCATTGAGAAGCTGATGGAAAGAACTGCAAAGGAAAGCGATGAGCTCTTAAACACAAGACATCCTGGTCAAATTGGAACTGTGTGCTTAGCCAAATATTTTGACGACGGCTTATGGTACAGGTCGCTCGTTCGTCCAGCTAAGTCCAGCCGACACCTAAACGTTTTCTTTGTAGACTTTGGAAACAAGCAAGTTGTGGAACTGGAGAATGTCTTGCCCATACCGCTGGAGGCCATTGATTTGTTGTTCACTCCCATGCAGGCTCTGAGGTGTCGCCTAGCAGGAGTTCTGGAAGACATCGATTTGTCTGAAGTCAACTCGTGGCTTGAGGAAGTCGTCTACAACAAGCCGCTTCGGTCTGAGTTCGTTTCGGTGGATGAGAGCGGACGTTTCATCTGCAGACTATTTGACGGTGAAATGAACATCAATGAGAAGATCAAAGAGCTGTTTGAAGTTCGCACTCAAAAGAATGAAAGCAACGGTGCCACAGAGAAATCTTCTAAACTTAGCAAGGACATGATGGCGTCTGAAGGTCGTGTGGTACAAAAGGCACTTGATCGTCACAAGTCAATGTGGGGTAGAAAGCAGCCTTGTCAGAAGACATCTCCTAAAATTAGCTCACAACCACACAACCAAAAAGTCAGTTTCAATAGCGGAGTTGTCACGAGTATTTTACCGCAGATTAAGAAAAAGAACCACAATACAACCTTGAAAAAGACTTCTGTGGTGATCCCTGTACTGAGTGATTTACCAGGTCTCAATCTAACACCAGGCTTCAAAGATGTGGGGTTCATTTCATACTCGGACTCCTCTGATAACTTCTACATCCAGATGGAAAAAGATGAACCACAGATTCTTAAAATGGTTGAAGAACTCAATGGCAAAGATTTCTTAGGGAGCATGAAACCCATCAACTTAAAGGTCAAAGTTGGGGATCTGGTTGTGGCTGTGTACGAAGAAGACCACGCCCTTTACAGAGCTGTTATCACTGGTGTAGCATCTAGCAGTACCCCGACAGTTGAGTTTATTGATTACGGAAACACAGCCTCTATTAAAAAGCAGAAGTTTTACTTTTTACCGAGCAGGTTTTTATCTCAGTCCAGATTGAGCATCCAGTGCACCTTATCAAAACCCTGTAACTACAAGGATGTTCAGTCTTTTACAAAAGAGGCGCAAAATAATCCTCTGATGATCGAATTTGTTCAGAGTTTTGGCAACCTGTGGGAGGTTCGGGTTGAGTTACTCGGCCCCTTGCTTGAAGTAACTGAGAAAGGAAGTATTGAGCTTTCAGTTTCAGACCAAGACAAACTAGCACTAAATGAGCATGACCAGATGAATTCTGCCTGTGAAAAGTTGGATTCAAGAAAGCCTGAAATGATGGAATCTAAAGAACAGCTAAAGGTGTTTGTATTGAGCACCAACGATGAAGTGGTGCAGAGGAAAAAACTCAGAGGTAGACGTTCAAACAATTTATCAACCGTTCACCCTAAACTTCATGACCCATTGAAGGCAACTGATTATGGAATTATCAAGGTTCCAGCCTTGATCCAAGCTACGCCTGTTCTAAATAGAGAGTTAGTCGTTGAGAACTCTGAGCTAGCCACAGCCGATTTGAAGGAACCTCAAAACCCGCCAATACCATTTGAAATTGGGACCAAAGACAAAGTGGTTCAGTTAAGAACCTCACGAAAAACAAGGAGATCGAGGTCTAGACGATCCTACAACAATAAGAAACCAGATATGCAAATTCCTAAGTGGAGCTCATCAGACCGGTTTGTTATGACTGCACCGAAGAATCTAAGAACCCAATTGAAGGTTATGGATGACATTACGCTAAACAAATCCGATCATGTCCAGCGCATGTTTCTCGCCCCTATTAAAACAAATCATGAGTACTCAGGTTTTGCAGCAGCTCTCACAACACCTTCTGAATTTTGCATTCTTCTTGAGGCTTCGTTTCAGACCCTGAGTGCTATCTCCAACATCCTTCATAGCCTTCCGGAAGAGTTACCGGCTCTACCAGAATCTCACCTGATTCCTGGTGCGGGATGCTTGATAAAACTCGGCGAAGAAAAAAAATTCTGCCGATCTGAAATAATTCAATTTGATGGCACCTCGGTAATTCTAAACATGGTGGATTATGGTCACTGTGAACGTCTGCCATGCGAGAGCGCCTACAAGCTCAAAAAACTTCCCAAGGAACTTGCTTCTCTGCCAAAACTGACCTGTTCTTGCATTTTGAGAGGAGTTAAGCCAGCTGATGGTCAACTGTGGTCTGATGAAGCGGTTACCTTCTTCCAAGAATGTATAGATAAGAAACCCTTGCAGATCTTCTTCAAACAGCAGGTCTCGAAGCTTCAGTGGGAAGTAGACATCTTTGTAGAAGATAAAAATGTCACCAAAAGACTGTGCGAGGCCGGTCATGCTTCGTACCTGGATGCCATGCTTGGAATCCGGTTCCAGCAAAGCCTACAAAAGGCAGATTTGGCAGACGATGTTTCGGAACAATCGTGGTCCAAAACAGCAGAAGATGCATTGACGAGGTTTCGTAATAAAACTTCTCCAGACTGCAGAAGGGAAACTGAAGATGATGCTGACGTACATCAATCTGGACACCGAATGTGTGATGACTGTCCATCTAGCATGAAGTGTAAGTAGTTTGTTTTCTAGTTATACACCACAGGCAAAGGTGTTGGGCACAGGGATGCAACCATACACTTATCTCATGATACGATACTGGGCTCATGATACAATATTTTCAATCAATCCTTTTATTTAATAATTTTCTTAAAAGATACGGTTAAAATAATGCATTATGCATAATGTATTTCTCCGGTAGGCACCAACAATAAAAACTATTTTGAATTAAGCCCAATTTGCCAACTTTGTCCTCTGCTGTGTAAAGTAACATAAATACTACATTGAATGGTACTTTTAGTGGTTTATCGGTACAGCTAGTATTACCATATAGTGAACACTGATTTCAGTGTAAACACGAGCGAGGAATTTTAGCGGTTTTAAGATTAAAGATGTTTATAATCAAAGCTGTGAATGTTATTGCTGCATAAATTATATTGTGTTATAAACGCTTGTTTTTTAGGTCGGCTGATGTAAAAGTGTCTCACATACATGGTGAGTGTGAACATACGTCCACATACATAAAACAACTGACATGTAATCCTATGGTCACGGTGGAACACACACAGGGTTATTACACTAAACACCAAAACAGGCCGTCAGTCTGTTGCAGGGTAAAGACACACAAACACACACACACGACAATTTCTTCATCTCCAGTTAATCTGACAGCATGTCTTAATACTGTGGGAGGTCCCCACAGACACGAGAAGAACATGCAAACTCCACACAGAAAGCCTCGGATCATTTTACCCAACAGGAACTGAACCCGAGAGTTCCAACTGTGGTATAAAAATGCCAAGTTTAAGAAATCCTTTGTATTTTTGTATTATTTACATAATGACTCTTTTTATTATATAATGTTTTCTTTTCTGTACATGTTCTCCACAGGCTTCGGAAGATTGAATCTGAGTTCATGTTTAAATATTTATAACTTAAATAATTTAATAGTTTGTTTTGTTGTTGTTGTTGACAGTTTAGTTGTGAATGTTTGAATAATTAAACATGTTTAGATTATTTTCTATTGTTAATTCATAATCACTTAGTAGTTGGATTATGATCAATAATTATGTTAAGTGAATTAAATCAGTATTTTTGTTGTATATTTAAAAGTAGGTCTGTTAGTCTGTAATGGATTTATGTTTTATAATAAGATTAGAAATATGTTTGCTTTATAAGTTAGGTTGTGATACAAATATATTTAAATATAAATACGTGTGTTTATAATAAACATGTGATTTAGAGAAAATGGATGAAAAGAATTGCTGTCAGAAGTGGGATTCGAACCCACGCCTCCAGGGGAGACTGCGACCTGAACGCAGCGCCTTAGACCGCTCGGCCATCCTGACATGTTTACTCGCGTTAGATTCTTCTTCTTCAATCTATTATATAGATGCGGTTTAAATAGCGAAGCTTATAGTTGTTATTATATAGATGAGGTTTAAATAATACTATTTAATACAGTTACACACAGTTTAACCTTAAATGAGGGGTTTTAAAGTTGTTTTTATTATCAGCGATTAGGACACGTTACATTAAATTTAGTCACCCAGAGAAATATGTGACCATAGGGGGCGCTCTCTCCCTCTGTATTCATGTTTCCGCCGACTTCACTGTGTTTCATGTAAACAAAAACGTTTATTTACACCGACAACGTCCAAGAGTCGTTTTATCTAAGAAAATAAAAATCTACTATCATTAAATCTACTACCAATATATAGAACTATTGAAACAATTAAAACTGTTTGCATTTACTAAACAATTAATAAAATTATTAATAACGCCGTACTGAAACTATGGATACACATTTCGGTGGGTGACAGATTTCGGTGTAACACCCCGTCGTACTTCCTGGATTCATTTTAATATATAAACGCGAACATTCATTTATTATGATTTTAAAACATAAACACACGCTTTTAGTTTAAAATAAAAGATAAACTGGAACTGATCTGTATTATTTATATAAATTCAGTATCTCCAATTTATCTGACTGCATGTAAACAGGTCACCAGCAAAGTCAGTGAGAAAGAAGCAAATGTTTCTCATAGATAAAAATCACAGAAAAGTCTGAACATTGTGACCCAGAAACACCAGAAATACAGTCAAAATATGGCTGATACAGAACCACCAATCCAAACAACTAACACAACAGGTTTACACCAGACAAACAAAAAGTACAGCACAATAACTGTACAACAATAGTGTAATAATCAGTGTCCATATCAATCGGTCATTAAAGGACAATGTAAATAAAACTCAGGTTTATTCATCATTACACTTATACAGATGTTCAGTACAATGAAATGTTTCTCTTTGCATATCCCAACTTGTCTGGAAGTTGGGGGTCAGAGTTCAGGGTCAGCCATCGCCCCTGGAGCAGACAGTGTTAAGGGTCTTGCTCAAGGAGCTAACAGTGTAACAGTGCCTGGATTTGAACCCCCAACCTTTGGGTTCTCAGCCCAACGCTCTACCCACTAGGCTACACTGGATAAGAAGGATTGATGTATAGCTGTGTTGTCGTGCTGAAGTAGGAGTGAACATGTATGAAGCAGAATTAAAGTGCCACATCATCACAGATCTGCTTTACAAGAAATAAATTGTGCTGTGTTTAAGTAGTGTGTGTGTGTGTTTGTCTTTTATTCAAACTTCTTAACTACCGGATGACGCGGTTCTACAGCGATTTTCATGTCTGTGCATGTTTGATGCTCCACATACACCAACATTTTAATCTAATCTTAATACTAATCTGATTATGTAGACAGAATGAGGAAGGTGGGATGAGGTCAAATAAATCACATGTAATATCAGAGTCTGGGAGCAGTTGTCTTCTGCACACTTGGGTGTGGTGTGTGTTTGTAGAACAGTAATGTCAATATCATTAGATCTGATTGCAAAAAGAACAGCAATTAAAAGAGTGAAGATCAGACATCAAAGAGACGACGGCGTTTTCTCAACACAAGTACAGATCAGCATGACTTTAACTACAAGCGTGCACAACTCCCTTGCTATAGTGCTTCCACTTGTGGTCTGTGTTGTAGAACCTTAAATTGACTATTAATGAGTTTCAAACCCCAAAACTGTCGGGCCCTAGAGCAAGGCCCTTCACTTTCTATTGCTTCAACAATACACTGATAAGTAAAGGTCGAACGTTAATGTTAAACATGCAGACTGATGACAGCAAAAATTCCTGGGTAGAGCCAGAACTTCCTGCGGGGAGTTTGCATGTTCTCCCTGTGTCTCCGGTTTCCTCGAAAGTCAAACAAATGTTGAATATACAAAATTGTGACTGTGATTTTGTTGTGACTTGTGTACAGGTTAAACTGTGCATCGTTTCCTGTCATGAATGTGACATGGAGTGTAAAACATGACGTTAAAAGTTCTTTAAAAAGAAGTTGATGTAAAAAATGTGTAAACATTTAGCTTAGCATAGCGGCGGCAGCGGGCTGAGTCATACCACGTGACGAGTCATGTTGCCGTTCGTCATGTGACTAGAGCGGTTAGCTTAGCATAAGCTAGCAGCGCTATTTCCTGCCGTCTGGACCGTGTCACCGCGCACTGGACTTTAATGTTTATTATTATTATTTATTATTATTCTGTAAATTAATCCGGCATCATGAAGGTGTGTTATTGTCTAGCAGGACGGTGTTTGTTGTTGACGTTGCTGTTGTGTGTGTGTGTTACACTGAGCTCCAGTGTGAGTCTGTGGTATCACGACCTGTGCAGGTAATAATGTGTTCATATATCAGCTTATAACTTCTGTAATATGCACACTTATTATATGAATAGATCATGTAAATATCGTGGCTGATGGATGATCCAGGCCTGCTGTGATGAAGCATTTATATCTGATTATTACATTAATAATAACTGAATATGATTTAATGTTCTTTTATTTTTAAACCAGCTGAAACATGAAACAATATTTAATATATAATACATAAATGCATGAGAGGGGTCACGTTCATACTTTCAATCATATTTATCACCATGTTTTACTTTGCAATTGTACCCAGGTGTGTGTGGGTTTCCTCCCACAGTCCCAAGACATGCAGTTAGGTTAATTGGAGATGCTGAAAATGTCCTGTGTTTGTCTCTGTCCTCTGTAACAGGCTGCTGACCCGTTCAGGTGTTTAGTGTATTCGCTCACTGTGACCCCGAAATAAGCTGAAGCGCTGGTAACACGAGATGATGGATCATTTTAGTAATAAAGAGGATTATATTATTATTATATTATTATTATATTATTATTATTATTTGAGTAGGTCGGTGGCTGACACTGTTACCTCAGAGTAGAAGAAGGTTTTGGGTTCCATACCAGTTCTCTCTGTGTGATTTCTAGGAGCTCTGGATTCCTCCACCACAGTCCAAAAACATGCACTCAGGATAATCGGAGATCCTGAAACACACACACACAGAGAGGGAGAGAGAGAGTGTGTGTGTGTGTGTGTGTGTGTGGTGACAGGTCATGACAGTGAATCCTTGAGCGAGGCCCCAAACGTGCTAACTGCTCTCTGGGCGCTGTGGCTTGAATAGGGCTGCCCACCACACAGGGCATGTGTGCTCACTACTGCCCCCTAGTGTGTGTAAATGTGTGTTTCACTGCACATATTCACATCAGTGTAGATGATTCACAAGTGTTTAAAGCTGCAGAATATAAATTAAAAACGAAATAACGTTTCTGTAATGAATCTTTGATTTGACACAGTTATAAATGGGAAGCTCTGGACCATGACAACAGAGTAAAATACACCCTGAAGCTCTGTCCTTCGTCTCCGGACACTGCCTGTGGCCCCGGTGCTGCCGCCTGTGCACAAAACCTGACCAGCAAGCAGAACCAGTCAGTGGGTAAGTCGAGGGTTTTGTGATCATGGTGACGTGGGACATCAGAAACTTATTTTGATATTTTGGAATAACATTGAGACGTAATACAGAGAGATGAAAGCAGTCCTGCTGTGCCGTTTTATCTTTATTACTTACATAAATATTTAGTCAAGTTGCTGTTTGCTCTTATGGTTGCAGAAGTCATGTGATTTCTCTCCACCCGTTGTGATTCGCTGTAGGGTTCGAGTAGGTACAAGACTTCCTTAAAGTTTATTTTTATGTACCAGTAAACATGAGAGTTTGACGTCAGAGTCTGAGGGGTTTTATTGTGCTTTCAGCTACATTCATATACAACTATATATATGTGTGTGTGTGTGTGTGTGTGTGTGTGTATCGGGCATCATGTGTGTATGTTAGTCTATTGCAGGGGTCACCAATGTCACCCACAAGAACCTCATATAGCCCATTATAGTGACACTTACCAGTGAGCTGCATTATAATTTATTATATATTTATAATGTTTTAAATGATTAGAAATCATTGAAATGATCCGCATTGTAGCATCAGAGACATTTAATTTGTATGTATGTCATTAGTTATTTGTAGTTTGGATCATTTGTATTTAATTACTTAAAAATATACATGATGTTAAAATATTCATGTTTAATAAACTAAATATTATAATTTCATTCAACATGTATTTATACTTTACATTTTGATCTTTTCATTAACATAAATTATCAATTATTTGAAAAAACAACTTGACTTTTATACAAATGTAAAGCTTTTTGTACGTTGTTCTTGGAAAATGACTTTATTATGTGTACAGTGTAATAAATCCACTTAACAGTTCAAATTGAAATAAACGGTAGTGGTTTATAACTAAATAGAATCAGACTAAATTGTGGTAATATTAATATAACCTTTATCATAAATCTTACAAGTTTATTCATGTTAAGTAGTTTACGTTTTTATACCCAGTTTATTTCAACTCACAAGTTCTGTATTTGGTAACAATATCGTTACATCAAATGATTTTGCTTCTACAAACCGTTTTTACCAGAAATATAAAATTTAACCAGAAACTCAGTTTGTATAATACAGGAAATGTATATCATTAGAAAAACATTTATATTTTATCTATAGATTTTGAAACTGCAGAGTACCAATACCAATCCCAAGCACACAGTTGAGAGGTAAAACTGTAAAACATTGTTGTGTGTACTTCAGGTGTAGATGCAGATCAGTGCTCAGGCAGGATTTGCTCTTACTCTTGTTAATTATGGTTAAGAAAATCAGAAAAACACAAAAGTAAAACAACTGTAAAGTGTTCCAAACTCTAGGAAATTTATTTTTTCTGATTACAGAAACAAATACTTTCACCGTAAATGCATGTGATCGAATAGTACAAACCAGAAGTACAATACAACACTAATAATAGTTAAGAAAACATTCTAAAATAAGACTGTATGTTTAAGCAAAACATTCTCCGATTGCATTTCACAAACAGTATTAAACTCTTATTAAACTAAGCTTACCTTGAAAACCAAGTAGCCAAACACTGCAGCTGCAAGGGTTCCAATCTGCACATAAAAAAGTAAATGACAACGTACCATCCAAGACAAATACTACAAAACACTAAGTGTAAACAAGTGATACGGTAATATAGTGCGTTAGTATTGACTGGCTAGTAACCGTTAGTAACCTTTGCAACTTGATTATGCAGTGCAATACTAATAAACAAATTTGAAGTTAATAGAAAGTTATTTCTTATGCTGGGGTAAGTGTCATGTGCAAAAAACACTGTAGCATAAAACACTAGGAGGCTCCAGAGACTATATACATATACAGTGGGGGAAAAGTACAAGTTGTGCAAGTTCTTCCACTTAAAAAAAATGAGAGAGGCCAATAATTGACATCATAGGTAGACCTATGTTTTTGGTCAACTATAAACCAGCAAGAATTCTGACTGTCACAGGCCTGTAACTTTTTCTTTAAGAGGCTCCTCTGTCTTCAACTTATGAGTATAAAAACATCTGCTCACAACCTCTAATCGTCCTACTCCAAATTACTTGACATCATACATATCAAATGTCTCTTGGTAAGATACATAATTAACCACTCTTTTGGTGAGGTCAGAGTCTCTCAAGAAGTTTCCTAGCACTCATATGCAGACAACATTCAGCTCATCTTGTCATTTCCTCCCTCACACACTCAAGTATCAGCTTGTATTTCAGCTAGCCTGTGAGAAAATCTTTAAATGGATGTCAACTCAAGCTCAAATCTGAGCTTTTATTTATTCCTGGAGACCAGCCCCAAGGAATCTTTGGGGTCTAATCAAACCCACCATAGTACAATTGTCTTCTTTAAGCTATAGTACGATGGTGTTTACTAGTGTGGAAGCAATTCTGGATAAGCGCATTTGACAAAAATGTCTTTTGACAAGCCTTTTAAAAATCAATGTATGTCATGATTAAAATAAATCATTAAAGTAAAATAAATTGATGTTTATTTTAAACCGCAGAGGGTGCTGACCTTTTCACTAGATTGACGTCACTACACAGAGGTGCTAGGATTGGATTTATGTAAGGATATTTTATTACACAGTAAGTACATCCCTACTTTTAACATAATTACCTTTTATTTAACTATTGATTTTAATCATTTTAACATGGATTCAACAAAGTTTCTGTTAGCTACTATAGCATTTACCACATCGCTCCCTAATATATGCTGTGCCAGTGGTGCTGCTCTAGCTCTAGTAAGATTGACACCGACACAAGATTGCACCTACACAGTAAGCTCCGTCTACTAATTCACCCCTGCACATTACTGCAGCCTCCATCAAACTTACCGTCTTTAGAGTCTTCTCCGCTGCCTCTCGAGGTTCTGTAGCTTCTGCCCCGGCAATCATACCAATTGTGCCACCAAACATGCCCCCGGAAGCTATGGCTGTTTTCCCAGCAAACCCTACACAAAGAGACAATGGAGCACTGACAACCACACCACCAACAGCTCCCACCACAATCCCTGTCACCAACACCCCCACTTCCTTGAGAACATTCAGTGATTTTCTTTGCGAAAATTCCTGTTCCTCTTTTTTGGCTTGCTCCACATCATTGTTACTCAGGATATAAAATTCCAGGAATTCCTCATCATCTTCATTATTCAGAATCTCACAAATTCCAGCTTGCTTCTCTAAAAACAATAAAGACAGAAATACAAAGGATCCATTTTAATTATCTTTTATTTTAGTGTCTCCATTCAGTGTTTATACCCAATTATGACTATCACCTGTTTCCTATTATATAGTCACCTGTGTGAACCAATGAAAGTTTCTCTAAAAACAGTAAACACAGAATTACGAATAAACATATGCTTTAATTATTTATTTTATTTTAGAGTCTTCTGAAATATTTATAATGCTCTGTAACTCATGATCTGTAACATAGCTAACAAGCAAGCTTTCTTTTTTGTAACAAACGCTCCACCCAGGTCACTCCAGCATTCTCATTGGCCACATTGACTAAATCAGATATCATGTGCTTTTGCATGCTGGTCTGGAGCCACTGGTTCTTATTGATTGGTTGTGGTGGAACACTCTGTGCCATCACTCAGAAGTCAGTTTTACTGCTTAGTGGACAAACAAGGATTGAGGACAAACAAGGACATCACCATCAAACAACACTCACATGACCTCAGACAAATAACCAAATAATAAGTGCCCTAAAAATGGAACAAAACATTACAAAAACAATAGATACTTGCCTAGCCATTAACACGTCACCACTTTTATTAAAACATTAATCAAAAAACTAGGACAAAACCGGAAGCACAAAAAATAAGTGCCAAACAAAATGTTAGTCAATTAGCACTGAAGGAGACTGAAGTCAATTGTACAATATCATGATGTTCCAGCAAGTATGAAGGGTGCATATAATGTAGTTTTTTAAATATAATTCTTATCTTATTATGAATATTATGACATCTGACATCTTTATGTATATAAAGTTGTATTGGTTGTTCTATACAGTGGTACTTGTACCGCGACCGCTTTGTAACTCGACATGCTCGTACTTCGACGTGAAATTTTGAGAAATTTTTGCCTTTCAACTCTATGTAAATTTTGTACTTCGACCCATTCCTGCGTCGACCTTCGCGCAGCCAGTGCCTGTATTTCCTCTACTCGGCGCTAGTTGGAATAAGTTGCGCGCATCGTGTCCGACAAGTTAAACTAGTTTGTTAAAATTTGCTGCACTTTTATGCACTTTAGTGATTTTCTGACTTTTTGAGAAAAAATATTAATCGCAGACATGGGCCTAAGAAAATGCAAGAAGAGAACGCCAAGAGGAAAGTTGTTCGTGTAACGATAGAAGAGAAAAAAAGCTGTAATAGCTAAGTACGAGCAGGGCATGCGTGTGACAGACTTGGCTGCAGAGTTTAAGTTACTGAGATCAACCATAATTACTTTTGTGAAGAATAAAGAGGCAATAAAAAGTGCTAATGTTGCTAAAGGTGTAAAGAGTTTGACCAAACTGAGGCCTCAGATTATCGATGAAGTTGAGAAATAATTATTAATTTGGATAACTGAAAAGCAAATTGCTGGTGATAGCGTGTCTGAAGCAATAATATGGGTGGTCGGAAATGGATTAATCCGTTTCCCATTATTTCTTATGAGAAATTCGTTTCGAACTTCGCGAGTTTCGGAACAGATTAACGTCAAGGTATGAGGTACCACTGTATTTATATTTCTCAAATAGTTTTTGTACTGATTGACTTACGAACCCTTTGTTGTTTCTATAATTTAAATGTTTAAAATGTTTTATGATTTTCTTGTCATATAACTAATAGTCATTAATTCATATGAGAAATATTAGAAATCAAGCAAAGACTAAACAAAATATCTAAATGTAACAATATTCATATTTGCTGTTAAAACAATGAATAATAACTAAAGACGTGAATTTCCTGAAAAAGAATGTGATTGTGATTGCACGTGGCAGCTGGTGTGTGTCCAAAATCTGCACCAAGGTTGGTGTGTCACCACAGAGCCAGACATTTTGTTGTTGGAAAGGTGTCGATATTGCACACCTTCCAAAAATTAATGAAGGTGAATGGGGGCAAAAAGTGGGCGTGGCTAGTATGTGTGTATAGAGTATAAAAGACCTGTAGGTTGAAGGGGGGTGAATACTTTTTCTCTGACAGTTGGATATACCTGCATTCAGTGAAGCACACGTTCTCCACTTAAAATTCCCACTCAAAAATGAATGAAAGCGTCTGTGGGACAAAAATCGAGAAAACAAACAAACAAACAAAAAAAAACATATGTAGTGGGTCACCGGGGTGCAACCTATCTACTTGTCTGGGACCGGCCTGAGCAATTTAGAGTTGGAACAAGATTGATATCCCAAATAAAAATAAAGTTTTCAAAAATGAATGTTTATAGATTGGGAAAAAAAACGGACAGCAGTCCTGTATGGGCCGGACATTTTGGCGATAGAACTGAGCCTGAATTTCTAAAAAAATATGAAAATCTGGACAAAAAAAATGGTAGAAAGAAAAAAAAAAAACACAAACGAATAACAATAGTGCAACACTAACAAGAAACCACAATTATTGTCTTGCAGGTAATCAGACTAATAACAACAATCAAAACTTTATTAATAAAGAGTTAAAAATAAAATAATATAATTAATAATAATGAATATCTCAGGTTATACCTCAGATTATACCTCACATTATACCTCAAATTATATCTCAGATTATATCTCAGGTTATACCTCAGATTATATCTCAGTTTCTACCTCAGGTTCTACCTCAGATTATATCTCAGATTATATCTCAGGATCTACCTCAGGTTATATCTCAAGTTATATATCAGGTTATACATCACGTTATACCTCACGTTATATCTCACGTTATACCTCAGAATATATCTCAGTTTCTACCTCAGGTTCTACCTCAGGTTCTACCTCAGATTATATCTCAGGTTCTACCTCAGGTTATATATCAGGTTATATTTCATGTTATACCTCATGTATTACCTCACGTTATATCTCAGGGTATATCCCACGTTATACCTCAGGTTATATCTCAGGTAATACCTCAGGTTATACCTCAGGTTATATATCAGATTCTTCCTCAGGTTATACCTCAGATTATATCTCAGGTTCTACCTCAGGTTATATCTCAGGTTATACCTCAGGTTATATCTCAGGTTATACCACAGGTTATACCTCAGGTCATACCTCAGGTTATATCTCAGGTTATATCTCAGGTTATACCTCATGTTATACCTCAGGTTATATCTCAGGTTATATCTCATGTTATTCCCAATGTTATACGTCAGGTTATATCTCAGGTTATATCTCAGGTTTGTCTCTGGTTATAACTCAGGTTCTACCTCAGGTTATATCTTAGAATATACCTCATTTTATACCTCAGGTTATACCTCAGGTTTTACCTCACGTTATACCTCAGGTTATATCTCAGGTTATACCTCAGGTTATACCTCAGGTTATATATCAGTTTCTACCTCAGGTTCTACCTCAGGTTATATCTTAGGTTATATCTCAGGTTATATCTCAGGTTATACCTCAGGTTATATCTCAGATTACACCTCAGATTATATATCAGGTACTACCTCAGGTTCTACCTCAATTAATATCTCAGATTATACCCCAGGTTATACCTCAGGTTATATCTCAGGTTCTACCTCATGTTCTACATCATGTTCTACATCATGTTATACCTCATGTTATACCTCATGTTATACCTCAGATTATATCTCATGTTATACCTCACGTTCTACCTCACGTTCTACCTCATGTAATACCTCACGTTCTACCTCAGGTTCTACCTCAGGTTATATCTCAGGTTATATATCAGGTTATATCTCAGTTTCTACCTCAGGTTCTACCGCAGGTTATATCTCAGGTTATACCTCAAAATATACCCCAGGATATACCTCATGGTATACCTCATGTTATACCTCAGTTTATACCTCAGGTGATTCCTCAGGTTATATCTCAGGTTTTACCTCAGATTATATCTCAGGTTATACCTCATTTTTTTCCTCAGGTTATGCCTCACGTTATACCTCATGTTTTACCTCACATTATACCTCAGATTATATCTCAGGTTATACCTCAGGTTATACCGTAGGTTATACCTCAGATTATATCTCAGGTTATACCTCAGGTTATATCTCAGGTTATACCTCATGTTATATCTCAGATTATATCTCAGGTTCTACCTCAGGTTCTACCTCAGGTTATATCTTAGATTAAATCTCAGATTATATCTCAGGTTCTACCTCAGGTTATATATCATGTTATACCTCATGTTAAACATCAGAATATATATATCAGGTTATATCTCAGGTTATATCTCAGATTATATCTCAGGTTCTTCCTCAGGTCATATCTTAGATTATACATCTGGTTATATCTCAGGTTTTACCTCAGATTATATCTCAGGTTATACCTCATTTTATTCCTCAGGTTATGCCTCACGTTATACCTCATGTTTTACCTCACATTATACCTCAGATTATATCTCAGGTTATACCT
>JAOUQU010404820.1:0-11971 GCA_028566735.1 Ammoglanis amapaensis
TGCGTTTCAAAAGAGAAAACAGACGTCACTCAGTTTTCAATGAAAAACAAATTCCAACGTTCATTTACTGTGATGTCGGCCGTTCATGACACATCATGTGAACTCATTCACGTTCAAGTTCTTTATTAAAAAATGTGTTGCGTTCAGTTCAATGTTCACGAAAAAACGAGCGTGTTCAATGAACGCGTTCTTTTGAACTCGTTCACGCACAACACTGAGAACCAGCAACAGCAATTTAAGCTTCATCCGTTGGATCAGACAACAAACTCTCAACATGCATCATATCTGAAGGAAGCAACTTCAAACCTCACCAATGTTTGGTTGCTGCTGTTGGGCCATGAGCAAGGTCCTTAACTCTTAGTTGCCCAGTCAAGTCTTAATTACTTACTTAATACTTTGGTACCTGGATGTTTTCAACATTAGAGGCATAAGGTTTGATATTGAAAAAACAACATAGTTTATGGTTTATGCCAGCAATGAAAATGTACACATTGTTTTAAGAGACACATTTTGTCTCATGTAACATATATACAGCAAAAGTATTTCGTATATGTTTACTTGACTAGTCATTGGAATCATCACATGGAAGCACACTTGATTACTCAACTTAGCGATTGCTGCAGATATAGTAGTCATTTATTTATAGTAATGGAAGCAAGTAATTTCTCTATGAAAAGCTTTTATAGGAATGTTAATTATATTGAATATAAAAAGTACTAGGATTTTGCAATGTCATTAGATCAGACCAATATAAATGTATTGATTTATCATATGTATTTCCTCCTTTAGTGTGACATCTGCAATTAGTTTAATAAGGTAAAAAATTAACCTGTTTAGAATGAAATAATGCAAAATAATAAATTGAAACTATGTGGAAATGTAGAGACTATGATTAACCCCTATATATACTTCTGTCAGATCAAGTTCTGCCAATAGGTATCAGTCAGAATTGGGCTACAAATACGCTTCTAAGCCATTACATGGAACACAATAAAGACGATTATCAAGCGGATCAATTATTGTTTACCAAGACCTTACTTTTGTAATTAATTGATGCTCCAGTAACTGCTGGTCTAATACAACCTGATCGCAACATCATGTATTCTGTCTGTCAGATGAAAAGAAGAATAAAAACACACGGATTTAAGTGTGGATACAAGACCAACATCAAGTCTGTAAACTAGTATTTGGAAACATGAAGGTCTAATGAAGGTTGAACTTTTTGAGAATATTTCTAAATATCAGTCAAAACCTTCAGGCCAAAAAGATAAAAGATTTCATATTTCAACAAAACAACAATCCAGAGCATATCGCTACATCATCAAAAGCACTGAAATGATCCAGTCTGAATCTAATTGAAAATCTGTGGGGTGCCTTAAAGAGGTCTGTGTACAAGAGATACCTTCTTAATCTGACAGATCTGGAGCGCTTTTCAAAAAAAAAAGTGGGAAAAGATTGCAAGGCAAGATGTTCCCTTCTGATAGATTTCTTCCTAATAAGGCTGGGGGTGTAAAATCAAAAGCTGCTTACTTATTTGACCACCTAAATCAAAATATTGTTATTGTTGTTTTCCGTTTAGTTCATATATCACTGAACAAAATATAGTTCACTTTATAGTTGATAATGTGACCAGGTTAATAAAATCTCTCACTTTTTCCAACTGTCATTGAACTTCAGAAATAATTCTTCACTTTAATGCCAACAGAATATTAATAAAATTTTTGTTATGTGTTAAATTCACGGCATTATTGAACTTTCTTTTTGGCACATTTCATCTGTGCATATTTCATGTTCTCTATTGTAAATAATGTTTAAATGCAGATAGTAGAACACTTATATGTTTATTATTGTATATATTGTTATTGTATTTTTTTCATATTCTATCAGGCATTCTTGGTGAGTAGCAAAGTCAGAATTTCATTGTACAAGGAACTTTGTTTTCTTCTTCTATATATAAATAAAACACTTAGAATCTTTGAATATCAAATGACTAAAGGTAAATGACTTCACATTAGCCTGGTATTGTACTGCTGGTTTGTAGACTTTGTATATCTATTGGACCGTTCTGGCAGAACATTATGACCACCGGGAGTGAATCTAGGGCGGGACATATTAGGTACCGGTAATAAGTTTGCATTTTATCTTCACATTTGATGTGTTAGCAGGAACCAGGTAAAATGAAATTTTTACTCTAACATTTTGACAAGGGTTAAATTTGGTCAGAGTTCGCTCGCAGCTGCCGCTCTTGTGGGCTGTTCTCGATCTGCAGTGGTTGGTATCTATTAAAAGTGTTCCAGGAAGGAACCAGCGGCAAGGTCATGGGCAAACAAAGTTAATTTATATGCGTGAGTTTAAAGTTTGGCATATTTAAAAGTTAATGCTGGTTCTGATAGAAAGAGGGCAGAATACAGCAAAGTCAGCAAAATAGGGGCAACTGTCACAATAAACAAAAAACACAGAATCCAAAGATGCAGAGTTATATAATTAAACAATACTTTGTTTGGCAGTTTAATACATTTGAATCTTTTTAAAGGAAATAATAATTATGTGGCAAAAAAACGAAATAGGAAAAAAGGGTGCAAACGGCTGATGGGTTCGGTCTCTGGACTCCACCTGGTGAGCCGTGCTTTTCTCGCTGGGGAAACTTGTCATGTGAACCCTCTAGTGGGGGCACTCTCCATTTCAACTGCAGATAGAGTCTCGCAAATAAACACTAGCTCTGACATCCCACTAAATACCTCCTCATCTCCTAACGAGTACTCTGGCTGACAGTACTAAAACTACCGGCCGTTACACTTCTTACCTCATAACATAAAGAAACCACTGTTGCTATCCGTCTGTCAGCTTGGCACTAAAAAGGACCCTTTTATCAAGCAGCTTGATCAAGCATACAGATAAAGCACCTTCAGTTCCGGTGATTGTTGCTACTCTTATAGGACGAGCAAACGCTCTGTAAAGCAACATTTGTTGCAACAGGAAGCATGAAAGTAACACTATATTAGGAGGATGATCATGTTTATACAAACACACTGGGTTATAATGACAGTCAGTATATAATAAGGCGTAATGTTGGCGGCAGAATTATTTATATGTTTAATGTAGCATTTTAGTCGGTATTGTTTGCAAGTCAGTTCATCTTTACATGCATTCATTTATGCTCTTTATTAAAACAAGAGTATTTCTTATACAATTAGTTGACTAATCACTAGAAAAATTAATAGAACACTTGATTTAACAATGTATTGATTATGTCAGTGTAGTATGATGTCGTTAGGTCAGGGTAAGAATGTGAACTGTTAATAGTTTCAGTGTAATCAGTACTCAATTCTTTCTGTATTTTACGATCTAGTGGACAATAGCAAAATACGCACCGAGATTTAACGGCTTCCAGCAGCAGGACTCTCAGGAGCTGCTGGCATTTCTTCTGGACGGACTCCACGAGGACCTGAACCGCGTCCATGAGAAGCCCTACGTAGAGCTGAAGGACAGTGATGGACGGCCGGACGCAGAAGTGGCCACTGAGGTCCGTTTCGATGCGTTTGGTTTTTTTTTTTTTTATATATATAAGATTTTCAGTTTGTTGTGCTTCGGCGTGCACGACTCTGCTTGACGGAGACCTGTGAGTGTGTGATTAAGAACGCTCTGGGACAAATCACTTCTTCAGCTGAAATCTACTCTCGGAGTTGATGAGCCTTAATGCGTTTTATTGATGCAGCACTAATGAAAAGACAGCAGGTGGCTTGTAGTGAGTGCATATAAAGACGTGCTGCGTCATGTGACGCCTAAAGGAATTCAGTCTCATTTTTATTCATGGTGTCATTTGTGTGCTGTATCCAATCTGTACACTGCTGAAACGAACTCATTTCTTAGTATTGATCGGAGGAAAGCTAATAATTAGGTGTAAATACAATTTATTAAACATTCTTTTAAAAATTATTTAGGAAGACCTTATATTCATATTCATCTGGGATGTCATTTTTTAAAATGACAATGAAATAACAATAAATACATAAAAAAATGTATTAACACTTGAGAGGTAAGACTACAGATCCTCATGGGAAAATGAACTTACAGTAAGAAATACAAACAATACAAATATTAAATTAGAATCAACTTTGTCATGACATTTGTTCAAGTACAGGGCAAAGAAATGTAGTTTAGCATCTAACACGAAGTACAATAAGTAGCAATTACAAGTTGTTCAATAGATACAGTATATAGTTAATATAAAGGTTTCGAAAGATAAGTAAATAATAGTTTAAATTTTAAACTTTAAGTGTTTTAAATATTGTGCTTATTACAATATGTAAAATTATCTTCACCTTTATATTCAAGTAAGTAGATACATCATAGACATGTTATGTGTTATAATACCTAATGAATACATGAATGAATGCAGTAACGTTCTTTCTTACACACGGGGTTTGAGGAGGTGTGTAATGAAATTAAAATGTAATATTATATTTAGTTATCTAAAGAATGATTGTTCTTGTGCAGCACGGTGGTCCGCACTGTCACCTCAGTAAGAGGTCCTGGGTTCGAGAAAATCTAGGGCTTTCTGTGTGGTTTGCATGTTCTCCCTGTGTCATCTCTAGACGTGGTGTTCAGTGTATTCGCCCAGTGTGTGTCCCACCGTGAGTAGTGGTAAAACTACATCATGGATGGATAGGTCTTTCTCCTTTTATTTCCTAGGTAAATAAACTATCTAAAAAGAAATTCAACAAACCTGGCAACCAGGTAATGTGTATAGTGCCAATCATGATTCACATTAGCTGTTTTTATGGCCGGATGCTCTTTTTGACACAATTATTAATCCATGCTTGGAATCCACACTAACCTGTTGGGAATCGAACCCAGGACTACTCGCTGTGAAACGACAGTGCTAACCACTAAGCCACCTTGCGGCCGCTTCATTTTATATAATATGCTAAAATATAAAATTAACTTTTTAAAGAAAGTGTGCATTGCTTGTGTGTTACAAGTGCGTGTGTGTGTGCAGGCATGGGAGAATCACCTAAGGAGAAACCGTTCTATTGTGGTGGACCTGTTTCATGGACAGCTTAAATCCCAGGTCAAGTGTAAAACGTGCGGCCACATTAGCGCCCGCTTTGACCCCTTTAACTTCCTGTCCCTGCCACTGCCCATGGACAGTTCCATGCACCTCGAGATCACGGGTGAGTCGCAGCTCAGGTACAGTGAAACCTTTAAGCTGAGGTCAAAATGTCTGAATGTTAAATCTTATATTAATACATTTATGCCTAACCAGACTAACTTTAATCTTTTTAATGTCTTAAATTCTGTTCTGTTCTTATGCAAGTATATGTCCCATTAAATCATAAATTCTACAACACACATTACTGTAATAAACAATAATAAATCAACAATACACTGTAAACTGCGGATGTCTAGATAAATACAACAAAATAAAATGATACGACCGGCCTAAAAACAGTTTTTTTCTAGATGATGATAATAATTTAAATAGATAAATAATATAATTTCCTTGTAGCTTTAATGATGCAAACAAGCAATGCAACGCACTGTTTGATAGATTACCGTATTCCGGTGGTATTTTATGGACCATGATTCCTAGAATGCACCTCATCTGATCACTTGTTTGTACCCACGTCTCCGCCTGGGTACAATCTCATCCAGCTCAGTCACTTCCTCTCTCCACACTGTTGTATTGAGTTAAGTAAAGTCGTGTTAATGTTTCAGGATAAGAAGTTTTAATCTCACCGAGCTGACAGCACTAATACTGAAAACTAGATGTTATTTTTTTTACTTCTTCTCTGTGGCCTGGGACAAATTGACCTATGGACAGGATCCAGTCCACGGCAGGGGTGTTGGGGACCAGGGCAGGAACAAAGAACTTCATGGATATGTTTTGTAGATCCCATAGATGTAATCTAACTTGTTTGAAAATTAGGTCTAATATGTCCCTTTTAAGGGGCGTCTTTTTTAATCTGTATTAATCTGCTATATTAACGCAAAATAATTTTCTATCCGGTTACATAGACGACTTGATTTGAAGAGTAATAAGTTATAGCTGCAGAATCTTTGAAAGCTCTCAGAGCCTGTGAGATGAAATGAGATTTGCTTGTGTTCTTACTAGTCATAAAGCTGGACGGTTCGACACCGGTACGATTCGGTCTCCGTCTAAACATGGACGAGAAATACACTGGCCTGAAAAAGCAGCTGAGTGAACTGTGTGGCTTAAATTCCGACCAGATCCTCTTTGCCGAGGTCCACTCTTCCAACATAAAGGTAAGTTAACACTGAAAATGAAGTGTAGTTTTTCTGATACACAAACTGTTAAAATGGTGAAACACATAAGCACAAATATGCAGAGAAGAGCCAATTTTATTAAACGAATTTAATAAAGAGACAGTTACTCTAAAATCCTGTCAAGTTGCTCTTATTTTTAATTAACTAAAAAAAGTTAAGATACAAAGATAAATTAATAATAATTCATGACTGTGGACCGCTTTCGAGCCTCTGAGTTTCTTATAACTATACAGTAATTTTTACTGTGTGGGTTGTAGCGCTACAGGAATCTTGTGAATCTACGGGACAATTTTACATCTCCAATCAACCTAGTGCATGTTTTTGGACTGTAGAAGGAAACCAGAATACCCAGACTAAACCCACGTAGACACAGGGAGAACAGACAAACTCCGCACTGAAGCCCCCGACCTGAACCGGGGATCGAACCCGGTAATTCTTGTCGTGGGGTGACAGTGCTATAACCAATAAGCCACCGTGAAACCCAATTAATACGTAATAGGGCGTATTAATTGGATCTTTCAAATAAGATCTTTCAAATAAGAGAGACAAAGAAATAAAAAAATATATTTTTATTATTTATTCTACAAAAGTATTTTATTTTAAAAAAAACTGAAAATCTGCCAAGTGTAAACGTATGTAAACTCTTTTGGTTAGTAGTTTGTGGCACCTCCTTTTGCAGCCATGACTTCAACCATAACATCTTCTGTAACCACAAACAAGTGTCTCACATCTACTTTTTGGGGATTTTTGCTTCTAGAACTTTCCTCAGGACAACCAGAAGGTGCGTCTCTCAGTAAATGGTTTCTTGTGTGCGTTTGAAATTCCTGTTCCCGGTTCTCCCACCTCCCTCACTTCTCCAGCACCCGTCGGTAGGAAAAGTTGTTATTTATCTATATATTTTTTATTTATCCGAAAGCACTTTTTGCATTTAAAATCCACGCCGATTCTTCTGTGTCCCATTCCTAATTATTTCATTCTTAGACACTACACCAATGCTCATTGACTCTGCTCAAAACAACCACGCTGACAAACCCAGCCTCATACTGAATGGTACAGCTGGCACACCTGTCTGCAACTGTGCTGAGAAAAGTCTGGCAAATGGTACAGCGATGCCTCCCAGCGCCGAAATAAACCTTTCTAATGGCATCCCTAACGGCCACGCGACGGCCGTCCTGGACAGCCCTTTCACTGGCTACATCATAGCCATGCACAGGAAGATGGTACATGTTATTGTATTACAGTTTTTTGTGTGTTCATATGTTAGCCACCATGCAAGTGCTTACATCAAAACTCTTCCAGATGCGGTCCGATCTGTACTTCCTGTCGTCGCAGAAGAACAGACCCAGTTTGTTCGGTATGCCTCTTATCGTTCCCTGTACTGTTCACACCACGAAAAAGGACCTCTACGATGCCGTGTGGATCCAGGTGTCTCGTCTGGCCAGCCCGCTACCACCCCAGGAGGCTAGCAACCACGCCCAGGATTGGTGAGTGCTGCTTTTTTTACACATACACTGTTAGAAAACTGGCCTTGTAATCCAGAAGGTTGTCAGCTTGATTCCCAGAGTTGATCACGACTCAGGTGCCTTTGAGCAAAGCACCTAACCCATAAATGCTCTCCGGGTACCGTAGCTGGACAGCTAAGCTCTTTACACAGCTTTTATAATCCCATTCCTTTAATCCGGTTTTTTCTATCTAGCAGACTGGATGCCAATTTTTTCTGCTACCCATAGCAGTGCTGAGATTCAACCCCAGAAGCCTCTAATCGCTTATCGCCACCTGCGCACCCATGTGGATCTGAATTTTCTCTGGCACGGTTCGGTACTTAACATACAGATCTCATTCGATTCTGCTTGTAGGTTGTGTTAGCCACGTGATTTGCACTGTTACCGAATAGAAAATCGTGGGGGGGGGGGTGTTTGTTTTTAGAGTGTAAAGGCAGCAACCAAGAATTCTCTATTATGGTATGAACTGAAAGCTAAATTGTGACTGGGAGTGCATGCATACTTTTTTGGAAGGTTATATAACTTTTCTATTCCATTTATGTTGAATGCTATGATGTGTGCTATCTTGCAGTGATGACAGTCTGGGTTACCAGTACCCTTTCACTCTTCGGGTAGTGCAGAAGGATGGGAATTCATGTTCCTGGTGCCCCTGGTACAGGTTAGTCTTTTCGAATCAGATCAGAAATACTTTATTGATCCCAGAGGGAAATTACAAATGTTATAGTTGCTCCATAAAAAATGAACAATATAATAAGAAAGAAATCAAGATAAAAGGAAAAAATTGTATAATATATATGAAGAAATGTACATTTCTTAAATCTATTTATCTTTGTGTCTAAATATATTTTTGTATACACAGTCATAATAATTTAATAGAATTGTAGATTTGCTTCTCATTCTTGATATATTGAGTAAAAATGAGCTTTTCTGTCTTTTTGAAAGGTTTTGCCGAGGTTGTGTAGTGGAGTGTAACGAGGACCGGGCGTCACTAGGAAACGCCTATATCGCCGTAGACTGGGACCCTACAGCCCTGCATCTCCGTTACCAAACTTCCCAGGAAAGGGTGAGTGCTGTTAGTACCTGTGTATAGTGTGGGTGGTACATTTACCCTTTCAGCATAATAATTTTAGGACATTAAGCAGAATAATTAGAATCAGAGTTTGATTTAGAATATTCTGTTCACCACTGTAATTTCTCTTCATACAACTCGGTGCAGTGAAACACACATTTACACTCACACTAATGAGCACACACTAGGGGGTAGCAATGAACACATGTGCTCGGCACGGGTGGCAGCTCTAGCGACGTTGCCCAGGTTAGGCATCCTTCCAAACAAAGTTCAGTTCTGTAAGCATATATTTATAGGTCTCTACAGAAGTTTCCAAAATATTTCTCAAGACATTGTCATTGAGGTTTTTAACCTTTCTGAACATGCACTTTCTTGTGTGCTGACCTTGAACCTGGGAACCTTTTTTCTGTCCATTTTCCAGCTCCTTTACTGGGCTATAACTAGGTTTTATATTGGTTGTGTTTAAAGACCTAATGAGTTGCCTTGCTCTCTCACTGCTAGGGAACTATTGCCACAGAGATTATTTGTATTGGGACATTTCCTTAAAAATCAGGCCATTCCAACGATTACTGACACTATTAGCATGATGTTCAAAACAATGGGATGTGGTAGTACAAACACTAACATGTCAGATAGCACTCACACACCCGCCCTTCTGTGCATGTAGGTTTGTGTCGTCATGCACTTCGTAGTGATGAATTAGTTCATTCAGTAATCATAAAATTTGTTTGTTTTATTTGTAACACTGAAAGTTTGTGTTGGTAATACAGTGGAACCTACGAATGCACAAAGTTGATACAACCCAAGTTCAGGATACTTGACTGGCAGGCAAATTTAGGAATGTTTATTGCTTATTGAGTCTCTTCAGCCTGTCCATGCTGCATGTGGTGATCATTCTGGATATTAGCTGGTGCTCATAATAACGTGTCCAGACACGTTATACGTTATTATACGTTCAGACGTATTTGTTATGTGTTTTGTACAGATAATGGAAGAACATGCCAGTGTTGAGCAGAGTCGGCGTGCACAGGCTGAGCCCATCAGTCTGGACAGCTGCTTAAAGGCTTTCACCAGTGAGGAAGAGCTGGGTGAGGATGAGCTCTACTACTGCTCCAAATGTAAAACCCACCGCCTGGCTACCAAGAAGCTGGATCTCTGGAGGCTGCCACCCATACTGGTAAAAGCAACACACAAGCAGCAAGTGCGTTGTTCAGATCTCGTTTATCCTCTCTTATCCCAATCTCCTGGATAACCATGACAAACCTCTTTTATTATTCTGCTTGAATATTTTATATCTCTGCATCAACAAATTCTTTCGAAATAGATCACGGCTTAACATTTGAAGATTTGGCAACGCTTTGTATGAGTCGTGTTTTGCTCATGCAGGAGTGGCCAACTAGTGGCTTGGGAGCCCCATGTGGCTCTTGGCCAATAACAATGTCTCTCTCCAACTTAAGTAAAAAGAGTTTTGATAGATTTTTGAAAAAATGTTCATATTTCTTTATGTTGGTGTGTATATGCAAATGAGTGTGAGAGTGGGAGTATGCGTGTGTACGCACATGTGTAATTAATGTTTGCAGTACCATAGTAACAAATTTGGCTCCAAATCCCCAGCTGATAGGGAACCCTGCATATTTTCTTGTACTTATCTTAATACTAAATAAAGCATTTTGTTAAATTAATGTACAGCTGGACATTAAACCAATTGTATTGATTAATTTGAATTTACAGAATGATGTTTTTAGGAAAATAAATCTTGTAGTTTAAAGATAGACCCTAAAGACACACAAACAACATGACAGCGATTGAGTTCATGCCCTACAACGGAGTAACTACACCAGTGATCTGGAACCGATTCGTTTTTTGCTGTGACGAATGCAGACCAAACAAATCATCGATATAAAGTTTGTTTTAAAGTGGTGATGAATTTATTGTAACATCTTAAACAGATGCAGTGGAGCGGAAGAAGTGCTGCTCCCAGCAGAATGAAAACGTCTGCTTCTTTAGCTCTAACATATGTTGTGTTCTCAAAGCTCAAACAATACTGATATTTTACAACTATGTGCAAAATCGTTTTCAGTCAGCTACACAAACTTTTTCACCCTAACAACTCACAAATACACAAATTGCACTTGCCGTTTACCATTCTACATCAGAATCTCTTTTCTCTTTCATGTGCACAATCACCATTTTAAACATATTTATGGATTTATAATGCATGATGATTTGCATGAAATTTGTGGCAATGTTGTGCCAGTTTGAAACTATATTATGTTAGAGAAGGATTCTGGATGTTCTCACTGTTTGCATCTCATATACCCCAAAGGTTTATAACACCCAGCTTTAACTGATAGATTAAATAGCTACAATACAGAACCCACCACTAATGTGTACACACTAGCTAAATGTGTACATTTTGTATACAACTGTGTTTTTTAATTTTCGCAGATTGTTCATCTGAAACGTTTCCACTTTGTAAACGGCCGCTGGATCAAGTCTCAGAAGATAGTGAAATTTCCACATCGGGGTTTCAACCCCGGTGCGTTTTTGGCACCCCAAGAGGCATCCCAGAGTCAGAGTGAGTGTCTGGTGGAGGAGCTTCAGAAACTGTGCAGCCGAGAATCCTCAGTGTCTTCCATCTCCACCACCACTTTAGTCAGCCCACCTGTATCCGGCAGAGGTGTGTGTCCATCCTGTTTTAAATATAAGGATTACTAGATTTTCAGACTAATGTTATATCTAACCCAATTTTCAGAAGTTTTGTAATGACCCATTGATTTTATATTTTTATGCACCAAACAAAAACATTCTTCTTATTTGTGCGCTACGCTTCTCTTGAGCTGTATCAGAAAATCATGTTACAACTTTTCTTTATCTTTAGACCACAGTTCAGCCTGTGATACAACCATGGCCTGTGGTTGGATACACAGGCACACTGATACACTGTTTATACAGTTTATTATTAAACTGGGTTATTTAATCTGTCAAACGAAACAGTTAACTGGAACAAAATATACTATAGATAGATAGATGAACTATAGATAGATAGATAGATAGATAGATAGATAGATAGATAGATAGATAGATAGATAGATAGATAGATAGATAGATA
>JAOUQU010404829.1:0-11969 GCA_028566735.1 Ammoglanis amapaensis
TCACTCAGATATTGTGGAGCTAGACCATGTAACGCTTTATAAGTTAGTAAAAGTATTTTGTAATTAATGCGAAATTTCAGTCAGGTAAATTGGAGACACTAACATTTTTGTTTGTGTTCCTGTATCTTGGTGACCCGTTTAGGTGTTAAGTGTATTTTACCAGTTTGTGTCCTACTGTGAATCTAAATAGGATTAAGTCATGGTAAAACTAGATGATGGATGGATGACTTCTTTCACTCAGAATTGTTTTGAATTTGGTTACACTTGGGGTATGACGTTGGTATGAGGCTCATTACTAAGTACTAGTGCTGAAAGTTTAGCATTCTAGTTTATTTAACACACCTGATTTGGCTTATTTCTATTTTTTGAGGGCGATGTAGGCCAAATCCACTTTTAATGACAGACTTTTAGGAGTTGGTTAACCCAATTTTAATGTTTTGCATTTATCGAAGAGTAAGGAAACAGGAAGGCGTTACATGTTGGATTTTTACTTTTATTTCATCTTGTTATATTGAGAAATGTCGAGAATGATGTCTCACTCATGAGGTCAAACTTGTGGAGGCGGTCTTTGTCGGTAAACTGGGATGTGGTACATGATCCAACCAGCAGGGACGAGGAGGGCAAGTGCAAAAATAGATAAAGTAAAAACAGTCTGCTGTAAAAATAAAAACAAAAAGACTAAAATCACCTTCAAACAATTAAAACAATTTATTGTTAAAATTCCGTTTTAAATTATTTTAAAATAATTGATTGTAAAAGATTTTATTAATTAAATTAGTATTTTATTAAAGCTATTTTAAGCATTTTTTTCAATAAATACATTTATTACAGTATGCTAAATACTAAATAATTTTAACTAAAGATTAGATAACATTGGTATACCAACAAATATTTAAATAAATTAAGTCACAGCAATCAACATGTAATCATAAACAATGTCTAAAAGAAAAATATATTGTGCTATGAAGTAAACTTCGAAATAAACTATATTAATAAGGTGTTGATTGTAGAATGTCTTGAATAATTGATTGTAGGGCAAGATTTGAAACAAACTTTATGAATATGAAGAGACATAATATCTTCATCTGTAATTTGTTAGCATAATAAAAAAATTAAGAAGAATAGAATAAATGTTTTGTGTAAGATTTGTAAAGTATTGAATGGCAATGGTGTCAACAAAGGGTATAACTAGAATTTCTGTTATGTATTTAATCATTTTAACATTTTTCTTGATAATGAATGAACTTGTCTAAGTAAATAATGCAGCAAAATTTTCTCAAAAAGAAGTATTTGCGCTTGCTCTTTATGCTTTATACATACCCTGCTAGGGATGTAACGATTCACCAAGATTCGGCAAGTACAGCAAAATAGCCCAAAGAATTTTGGTATGTTTTCAACTACCTCAGAAATAAAAGGACATTCATTAAAGTCCTTAATGTCATTAAAATAATCACAAATATACCTTTTCATTTAATTTTCAACAATTTAGATTCAGTAAAATAAAGCTTATTAAAGCTGATTATAATCTCAACAGCACCATAATCCTTTTAGAATAATGCATTTTAAAACACTGTACTAATACATATTGCTAACTCTTTAAGTTTAACTTTCTTAATTTTCCACACAGTAATGCAAAGATGCAAATGAATTTTCTAATAACATTATTTTTGTCCTGTAAATATTGATGCAATAATTTATATTATGCATATTTACCCCAGGTCCTATCTTGTTCTTAGCTGGCTTGGAGTAGATGTATGGTCTTTGGTTTTGTTTGACCAACGTTAATTGTTTAGTAGTTCTGCTCTGTCTTCTCAGCTCTGAGAACATCATTAAAAGTTCAGCCAAACTGCTTCTCATTCAATAAGCTTCAAACGAACTGTGAGTATTAAGAAAATATACCAAGATGTCAGTAGGGAGGGATTTGCACTCTGGAGCTGTGACACTTATGTTCCCAAATAAATCTAGTCACAAGGGAATTGCTACAAATAAATGTCCTCAGAGTCTTCTATTTTACTGTTTAACCCCAAGATGGGATACAGCAGTACACATTTTATAATTGTGCTTTTGATTTACATGAAATGCACTTCTTGCTGAAAAAAACTTAAACAGTAGCTTAGTCTCAATGTAAAATATAATTTTGTATATTCAGAAATATAAATGTGTATATTCAGCTGGATGTGGCTTTTAAGCGGAAGTCAAAGGTCTTGAAGTCACCATGACAAATGGGTTTGTAGAGCACTTACATTGATGTTGCTAACACATAGCTAATAACACCACAGTAATACAACTTAAAATAAATTAATTAATAGGAAAAAGAATTGTGTGTGTGTGTGGTTGAATGTGGTTGTAAAATATATCATTGCCGTTTTCAACATTTAGCAGATACTTTTATCCAAATCGACTTACAATTATGATTGAATATGATTTTTAACAGCTTTGTTAGGAGGCCCAACTGTGGCAACTCGGCAGTGGTTAGACTTGAACCCATAAAGTTGCATGTAACGGTACCTTAATCACTGAACCTTCACAGACCATTGCCATGGTCTTGCTCAAATAAACAGCAATGCAAATTTGCTAATCTATTACAAATGTGCTAATTACCCACGCAACTTCAATTAATACACTTTAGTACTTATGTTATAATATTCTAACGGTTAACACTTTAATCTTGTAGTTCGGATGGTCCTTTTTGTCTTTGGTTCCGTTAAATGTTTGCACATATTAGAATTACATATTTTATTTCTCAAAAACAATTAATAAGAGCACTTATCTGACTGCACCTCATGTTTTCATTTTACGTCAGTCAAGAATTCTCAGTGTAATTGTCGATGCAGTTGCACTTGAATATATTTAACAACCCAAGTAAAACTTTTTACAGAACTACATTTTCTTTATAAGCATTAATTTCAACAAATATGCCAAAAATAAATAATGTACTTTTTTTCCCTTTCCCTCTTCACTCAAAGGTGTATCAGTTTCTTTATTTTTTTGTTATACTAACATATTATATTACAAAAAATTGTGCAGTAATTAATTAAGAAATATAAGTTTCTCATTAAGTTTAATTGCTTAAAAGTATTTTAATATCATATGTGTAAATGAGGTGAAAATCCAAAAGTTTGTTTGTGTTGAAAAAAAGAGGTGGTATTATTTTGAGCATAATACAAGTAATATTTAACTAGTTTTTTAATAACATAATAGAAAAAATAAAAGGAACGGACCTTTTACACCCTTACACCTTTTCCAACAGACCAATCAGACACTGAACTTTATCTCTTGCCTAAAGTCACAAGGGTGTGCAATTACAGTTTCATATGTTTATAATCATAAAATAAAAAAGAATCACAATTGTATCATGACAACAACAAGAAAAATAATAGAACAACAGGTTCTATCACATTTTTGAACATTACACAATGCATAAGCTCATTAATACGAGTAATCCAGTGAAGGTGTAATATCTAGTATTACCACTAAGTGGTGACAAAGTACATTTAACAAAGATTTATTCAGTAATCGTTCGTATAAAGGAATTATAGCGTCGACTCGAAATTCGATTCCTTGCATTGTATATAGTGTATAAAAATCGTGTATAATCGTGTCAATTTTAGAAAATATGAAAGAATACCATAGTAACCTTAAATGTTTTTGTTTTCGGTCGGATAAATAGTATGCTTGGAGCCAAGTTTATTAATTTGTTCTATTGCTGTTACTATTCAATTTGACTTGGGCTGGTATTATCATTGACTTCTTTGTCTTTGTGCAGCAGTGGGTCTATATGAACACCAAGACATCTTGGCTCAATTTTAATAATGGGATATATGTCTGCACATGTCTGGGGAAAATTGTTAGAGAGACAGACTGAATGAGTGAATGAATGTGACTGCGAGATCAACATGCCAAAAACTCCAAAAACTGGTATTTTTAATTCCAGATATGTCCAGATATTTTCTTCCACATATCTGTGTGTTCTGAGGGTCTTTGTAGTCATAATAGTCATAATAATTTAGCTAAAATGTCAAAAACATTTCTACAGTAATCAATGACTAGAATAGATTCCTGAATTGAAGAACCGACTCTTTAAACCGAAGTATCGATTCATTTGCTTACGATTCGAAGCTCTTCCATTCACAGTGCTCGGTGGAGCTTGTGTACGGCAGGGTTGAGGAACGTCACTCGCCACCGTAGGCCACAACAACGCCGAGCAGGACGAACACAGAAGAGACATTTGCTTTACCGTTCGGACGTTAACGTTTTTACTTCGTATAGATTTAGAAGAAGAAAAAGTACCGTTTTGATAAGCGGTTCGGTTTTATAATGGTTCAGCGCTGCTTAAGAAAACCGGACTTGTCTTTTTTGCGGTTTGTGTTTCTTAAAATGATTCCTTAAAGTTCACGAACGATCGACAACCGAGACTGGGTGTTACAAATCCCGACAAAGATTATAATCCTGCATTTAAAGGTGGGTTTTGACTTTTAAATGAGTGTTTTGATGAACTTTCGGTGTGAAATGTTTTGTTTTCACGTTCAAAACGTGATTTTAGCTTTTTCGGATTTTTTTTCTCGATCAAGCGTATTTATTATAACATCATTATCCTTCTGTTTATTTATATTCTGTAAGTCGTTTGCACTGATTTTTTTTATTTCCTTTTTTTTTTAATGATTCAGTTCCCAGGTATGTGACAGATCAAACAAAGCCACCAGATTTACACCCCCCTACTCTTATTCTGGTTTCTGGATGCAAGCTTGTTTATATTCGGCGTTTGGGTTTAGTTTCCAAAAAACTCTGGACCTAATGACCACCGGGCTGTTGTAGCAGGTACTCAGCAAATAATCAAATATACACATGGTGTAAACTATATATTACATTGTTTTATTGCTATTACTTTGAAGAGCATTGATTTGTGGTCATTAAAGTCCTGGTTTGACCGGATACTTCTGTGGACAATGAGGATCAGCCAAACTCATCGTGATGGGAGGCAAGATTCCATCCCAAATCCATAGGACTCTGGAGCAGTGCAACATCAATGTCAAATCCACTCTCAAGTGTTTCAGTAAGGCCGAGGCACAGATAATACCAACTGCTATGTGAATCATTTTTAAAGCATTAACTGAAATAATTACTATTTATTTAATTTGCTATTCGTGTAGAACACCAATCAGACCTTTCAAAATAGTGAAATTGCTGCCTACATATTTACATTAATGTTCCTGGGTTTATCTTCAGGTGGTGTGGTTGGGTCCTTTCTGTGTGGAGTTCTTCTGCGTGTTTCTTCCATGTTTACGTAGATTTTTTTCCAATTGCTCAAGTTTCTTCTCACAGTCCAAAAACATGCAACTGAATTGTAGAAGATAGTAAATTGTTCTGTATAGACCTACTCACTATATTGTATTGCTGGCCCCAAACCAGACTATAAAAGGATTGCGACAGGCAGGATATCTGGTGTAAAAATGATGCCAAATCAATGTGGCAAACACCTCTGTGCTGACCCCAGATTTGAAAATAAGACAAAGTCCAAGGGAATAGATGGGTTTACTTTAATGTAAGTTACACATGATCCATGTAATACCCCAAAATTGGTGGCACTGTTGTCTCACGGATGTGCAGTCTTGGCTTGCACGTTCTTCTCGTCTTTTGGTAATTTTACTCCAGGAACTCCTCACACAGCTCAAATTCATGCAGTCACGTTCATCGGAGAAACTAAATTGCCTTGTGACTTGTGACTTAAAGAACCCTGAATAATGAGTAACTGTTTCCTGTCATGAATTAACCAAAGTGTATAACTTCTTAAAAAATTTTAAGAAATGAACAAAATTAACATAGTTAATAGAGTATATAAATTTATTATCCGGTACAACCCACATTTTCCAACATATAACTTGTTATTTAGCCGATTTTTTGGGGTGGTTGTTTGAGCTACACCAATTATTGCCAACACAAGAAGTTACAGACCACTGAGTAACTAAAACCTTACCCATAGTTCCACTGTAGACCTTTGTGCCAATGGGAATTTCATGCTTTCAAAAGTTAACCAAGGTGTGGGAAGTTTTTTTTTTTTTCTTCCCATACAATACAATAAGTTTATTGTGTCCTTTTCTTATAAGTCGTTTATGACATGGAGATTTTTATATACTTTTTTCTCAACAAGTTAAAACTTGGACTCATCTGACC
Organism: Ammoglanis amapaensis; assembly: GCA_028566735.1. NCBI lineage: Eukaryota > Metazoa > Chordata > Actinopteri > Siluriformes > Trichomycteridae > Ammoglanis > Ammoglanis amapaensis. The sequence continues at coordinate 6,172 of JAOUQU010404829.1, forward strand.
ACAGCACACATTTCATTCAAGATGAACTCAGGTCCAGAGAACCCGTCTGTGTTTTGTCATACAAGTTGCATTTTTTGATGCTCAGATTACTGAGTGACGAGGTTTTCCCAAAATGTCCTAACTTGTAAATGAAGATTGTAAAGTTTACATATGGTTACCTACATATTTCTCAATTTCAGGTCTTAGTTTAGTTTTGATGTCTGCTTATTACATTTATTCACCCATTCACCCAGCAGACAAGTAGAGTTTTATCTTACCTGAGATTAAAGTGGGCTTGATGGCAAGTGGGGGCTTTGAAAGTCATGTAAATTACAGACTCCACAGTTTTGGTTTTGTATTGTACTGACCCATTAATTATCTTCTGCTTCAGGCCTTCAGTATTTGGGTTATAATCCTTTGCAGAGAGGTAGTTGCAACAAGGTCAGTCTAATCAATTTATGACCGTGCCATATATTTTAATGATCTGTTTGATTGTTTATCCAGTAGTCCTTAATTAAGGTCTTTAAAGTATATTTTTCTTCATTTCAGTTATTTTATTTAGCTAATGAAAATTAAATACGTTGTTTTTTTGTTTAGTTGTCTTGATAATCTACAGATTTCATAGCACTGGCTGCCATTTAGTACCAGGTACATGTTTTTAGTTGAAAAGTACCACAATGGGATTTTCATATGCTAGAAGTCTGAGACAAATGTACAAGACTTTATTTACATTTAGCATATTTATATTCATCAAATCTTTCAGCTCTATTTACATTTTGGAAAGCTATAGTCCTGAAACATTTCCACACACACCCCCCCCCCCCCCCCCCCAAAATCTGATGATTAATATGAATTGGGTTTTTCTGACTGGGCCAATATTAGTATCATTCTGTTAATGTCTCATTAATAGACATAGTCTATGGACATTTTTCGGAGCAAATTTGAGTATTTAGTTTCACTGTTGAATTCATTTAATAATTGTTTACTCGATTCACCCTGTACCCTGTACAGTTTTCATGATTGAATCAGTGCTTTTATCCTGTGGGGTTCAGTCTTGTGTACTTTGTGTTGTTTCCGCCGTCTGCTCTTGTGTGGGCTAAACATGCTCGCACCACATGCTTTTGTTTAGCATTTCTGACTGAAAGAAAAGTGTTGACTGTGCTGTATATTGTTTTGCCTCCGGGATCGTATTGCTGGCTCTTGGCTTTTAGCTAGTATGTGTGGCAGAAACATTGAAACTTGTTGGCTCAGCAGTGGTTCTGCTAATGAATGCCTGACACAAGCAAAAATTTGTATTTTGAAAATGAGTCCATTAATAAATAATAATGTATTAAACAAGAAAGCTTGTATTAATTAATGTTCATTGGTGCAATCATGATAGTATTGTTTTACTATTAGCTGGGATGTATTCTTGCCATAAGGCTTTGACAAAAGATCAGGGTGTAAACTACTACCATCTGTAAGCAGCTGTCTTGGCATTGACTCGTGCAACACAACACTGCCTTCATCTCTAGTACATGTCTGTATGGGTTTGGAGCATGAAAGGTTATGGGTCGCCTGAGTTACCCACATCACCATTGCAAGATGAGCAAAAACGCTGATGTTCTGATACCGAGCCATCTGCCGAGAGCAATTTCTAACACCTAATTTAGTAAGATTGCTTGTCTACCAGGATCTGGCATTTGACCTGGCATCGGCATGCTGTTCTGTATTTCTTTTTACATTGCCTATGATTGGGTATGCAGTCTGCCATGTCTTAGTGTGTTATGAGTGCTTTTTAATGAGTTTGGAATAAGTTCAGTGTCGCTCTGCTGGCGAGTCTATGATGTTGGCCATGTTCACACACAAATAATTTTTCGGTCTGATTGAATTCAGTCTGATTTATAGACCGAACAGCACACAGATCGAATGAAAAGAAGAAGCAGTTTGATCGTGAGATGGTCTGTTTTTCATTTGATTACAATTAAAGCTGATGTGCTTCACAGTCTTGTTATAGAATGGGTCACAGTAAGATGTCACATCCTGCAGCATTCCAAGGAATGTAATCTTAAACTTCATCACTTCTAAGATTATGTTTTGCTTCTGCCATGTCAACAGGGTATATCATTTACTTTTTGACCTACATGCCAGTGGCAGGCAAGGTGTGCATACAGCCAAAATCTATTTTACAGGCCACAATGTTTTTCATAACATAAGGTTAGTAGAGTAGTACAAAAATCTGTTACACATTATTTTAAAATCAATTGATCAGATATGAATATATTTTTTTGGGACAGTGTAGCCTAGTGGGTAGAGCGTTGGGCTGTGAACGAAAGGTTAGGGGTTCAAATCCAGGCTCTGCTACACTCTGCTACACTGCTGGGTCCTTGAGCAAGATCCTTAACCCTGTGTGCTCCAGGGGCGCCGTACATTGGCTGACCCTGCGCTCTGACCCCAACTTCCAGACAAAAGTTGGGATATGCGAAAAACCTGCAATTTCCCCTCGGGGATTAATAAAGTATATAAAATAAAATAAAATAAATAAAAATATATATATATATATATAAAACACATATTTGCAAATATAAATATTGATATTTTCAAAAACAATTGTTTTAATAAAATTTTTTTGTACGTCTTCGTTCATTTCTTTGTATTGGGAGCTGGACTCACCCGGTCATGTTGCCCCCGGGACCGATGGAGGTCTGAAACATCAAGTTAAATGAGATGGGAGGCGTGAGGTCATTTCCTGTGCTGGGAGACTTGACGGCGTACTTCACGAACAGATCGGCCAGCTCCTGCTGAGTGTAGTTATCCATCTGTAAAGGATACGAAGATAAATGTCTTCATTCACTCGTCCTGATGTCAGAATATCGGCTGCTTTGGATCCATGACGGACGCGCGGTGACATTTACTCGCACACTCAAATCACCGATGCACCTCGATCGGATGTCTTTGGACTGGACAGCGGAGCACTCGGAGGAAGGGGATTAATCACAGTTCACAGGACACCATGTTTATTTTAGGATAAACACCATGCTTTACTCAGAATTATTATTATTAAGAAAATTTTCGCTTGCATGTAGTTTCACCGCTTTACCAGCAGATGTCGCCAAAAACGTGCCGGAATTATTAGTTCTTGTTACTGGTTACTCCTACCAACGAGTAATAACTAGGTTACTGTATTATAAAAGTACGTAATTACCAGGGAAACATATTATTGTGTTACTTTGTGTCAAAAACACAAACTCTGACCCCGTTGTACAGAGAAGAATCCAGTACCTGTGTGATAACGTCAGTCATTTCTTTCTTTTTCTCCTCTTGACACTTCTTGTCGCTCATCATTTTCTGGAGATGAGCTGAAAGAAACAAGATCGCGAACGTTAAAATCCTCCTCTCCGTCGCTTTGCTCGGTTTGGTACGGCACGCACCTTTGAGAAGGTGGTCGGCACGGAAACACTCTCCGTTCTTCACGTCTTTGACCATGTAGTCCGCAAACTTGTCTACGTGGCCGGACGTTCTAGAGGAGAGAAGATAAATATTCAGGACTTTATCAGCATCGAGAGTTGTCGGTAACCTTCTCGCACCCCGAGAGATTAATCACCGCACCCCCGACTCACTTGAGGACGGGTTCCGGTGTGAGCATGGTACAGTCGATCTCCAGGATCTGCTCCTCCTGGATGAAGTGTTGCCTCCACGTCTGCAGGATGTTGTTCTTCAGGGCGCAACCAACCGGCCCGAAATCGTACAGACCGCTCACGCCTGCGTGGATGGATGATACAATTGGATCCGCGTACATCGTATTCTAACGAAAGATTACCATAACACCGTCCGATAGGATTCAAATCCACCTCCATACGAGCATCGTTTACCTCCGTAAATGGCAAACGCCTGGTCATAGAAGAAGCGTCTCTTCAGCGTGTCCTCCATCTTCGTTCTGTCCACAACATCGTCTTTGGTCTGCAGTGAAAGTTCCTGCGAAAGCATCAAAGAAAACAGTCGGTTTTCACCTCCTTCGACCCACCAACACCCCCCCCCCGAGAGTTGCTTTGATCATCCGGGGAGACTCTCCACCCTAAACACTCACCTTGGCCTCGAGAACCTTCTTGCGTGCCTTCAGCTCGGCCACGGCTTTGCTCACGTCCACGTCCGGCGCGTTGTCGGCCTTCAGCGTGCGCACCAGATCCCCCTGAGCACCAGGAGACACGGCATGTCATGCTAAGCAAAAACCCTGAAGAGTTTAGACGCAATTCACCTCCACAACACAAGAGGGCGTCGAGTTTTCTGGTGATTCGGTCGAGTTTGCAATTACGAGCTAAAAGTTGATCGATTTTTGGCTCGAAAACATCAACGCATTTACACCAACACATACGGTGAGGGACGACTTTAACGTCCAGCGTGCACTCCATCGTTTCGATGGCTACAGAGCTCCCCCTTGTGGTCTGCATCGTTTCAACGCGTAGCTACAACACATTGGAGGTGCACGACGGGCCACCCGGAGACTGGAAATGGCACGGACCACAAAAAGTAGCGACACAGACCACAAGGGGGAGCACTGACACTTTGAAAACGATGCAGTCCACACACTTGTAGTGAAAAGTTATCGCTCCATGTAGATGACGGTCGGTCGCTCAACGGCGGAACCTTCAGAAACTCAGCACCCCCTAGTGGTGAAATGATGCATTACAAGCCTTTTTACTATCTTTTAAACCATTTATTTGTGATGCACTGTGTGTGAGACAGGTCGATAGAGACAGACAGATGTGGACAGACAGATGTGTATAAACGTGGCACTGGAACATGTAGGTTTAATACATAAAAACAACCAGAATTAATCGAATTATTAAGAATAAAGTGAATCTATTATTACTAAAAGCACTTCATTAGCATGGTGCTTGTTTATTATTGATCACCGAATATAAACATTAATCCAAATATTATTTAGAAGGCCAGTAAAGAGCTAATGAACAGAATAAGTGATGAAATAAAATTAAAATAGGTGTTTATTGTACCTGTTCCTTCACCGCCAGTCTCAGTGGAGCCAGAATCTCTTCCACATTCGCCTCCATGTTCCGTCCTTCCCGAAGCTCCGAGCACAAACTCCGGTTCCTCTTCTTACACACACGGGCGGACAGGGAGAACCTTCGGCCCGGAGCTGGAGCGCACACACGCGGCTGCGGCTTGGCTTTAGTGGCCGGAACGAGGCGCCCGAACGTCGGTAGGATCTGGACGCGACACCGCAGCAGCGTCGCTCTGCACAGCATGTAGGAACGACAGAGCCGGCGCCGTGGCGCTTTTCTTCACACCCGTATTCCAACAGATCCCGCCTTCCTGACTCGGGATTGGTTTAAAAAAAGCAGCCCGGTTCGTGTCCTGTGATTGGCTGGGTCATGTTTTACCGTCTCGTTTTACATGCTGACGTTCTTTCTTGTTGCTCATTTAAATATGTCTCAACGGGACAGTAAACACAATAGTTTACTGTAAACTAAAAAGAAATATTTAAATATATAAGAGAATGTAGATTGCCCCGTGGTATTGTGACATGTTATTTTGCTCTCTAACCACAACTGATCAGATTCTCTAAAATTAGGTTATTTCTGGATGGTTTCTTTGTGATACAAAGGTCATACATTTGTTCTGTGTTAGTCAGACCACAGTGGGGACATTTACAGTTTACAATTTAGTTATTTAGCAGACACTTTTATCCAAAGCGACTTACAAGTATCCCAACTTGATAGTTGGGTTCAGAACACAGGGTTGATACAGCCCCCTGGAGCAATGAGCGTTAAGGCTCTTGCTCAAGGACCCACAATGGTAACTTCTGTGGATTTGAACCCACA